>ML818053.1:37404-52947 GCA_009831015.1 Picea engelmannii
ACCTCAGCCTCTCTCTCTCTCTCTCTCTCTCGTTACAGCCAAGAACAAAATAATCATATCATGTAAAAAATAAAGACATGATATCATTTTAAAATGCACATTGCACATAAATAAACATGATCATATCATGTAACAAATAAAGGCATGATATCGTTCAAAAATGCAATCAAGAAACAAACAAGTAGAAAAAACACATTGCACACAAATAAATATAGTAGGCATTAAAAACATAAAAATGTCAATATCATATCCTCTAAAAACAACAATCATGTTATTTAACAAAAAACAAAACCATATTATCTAACAAACGAAAACATTTTATCATTTTAGAATACACACACAAACCATACACATGCATAAAAAAACATATACATTAAAAATAAAAATGTTAACATCCTATCATCCAACAAACACATCATATTATATAAAAATACAATTTAACAATATACTTTACAATTTAAAATAATTTTTTGTACATCCCTTCACATTGAACAACTTTTAATTAAAAACCCAATTACAAATACATCATCAATTTTATAGATTTTTTTCACATTACCATTCAAATAACTTAATAATCCACACACTCAATTCATATGTTTTCAAATGGTTAAACAATTACACAAATGTGATAAATTAGTAAATAAATAAACATTCACTAAAAACACAAATCTCGTTCACTTACAGTTATTAAAAAACTTGAAAAAAAAGTAAAAAATAACTATCTATTCCAAATTTATGTACTAATAAAATATACAAAAAAATGATATTTCAAATAGATATATGTAAAAATGAAAAGAAAAAAAAACACATTTATTTTTATATATATGAAAATAAAGCTTCTTTATATAATATAGAAAGTATAAGAGGATTTTAAAAAACATACCCAAAATATTATATGATATTAATTTAAATTATTAAATTGGGGTGCTGCATCTTCTAGAGCTTTTGGAATAAGTTTAATCCTCATCTCTAAAATATATTTATGTTTAATCCTCATCTCTAAAAATATATTTATCATAACAAATTAACAAAAAGAGATTTATCATAAAAATTGGCTTTATGTATATTATTAAAGAGTAATTAGAAAAATAAAAAAATTAACATTATACAAAAATTTAATATTAAGTGCTTTCCACTAACAGTTTCTCATTGTACATTGTATCCTTTCTAATTTCTAAACTTTGATTTTAATTTGATCTATCTATATACCTTATTGAATGTACCCAATTGTTAATAATGGATTTGATGCTTTCTCTGCACAAGCAACAATTTTCCTCTGCCCAGCTTTGATTAGCTCAAATTGAAATCATACAACTCAGATATATATACATAATTAATAATATTTCATTTGTATAATTTAATTTTACATTATTTTTATTTATAAAATATAATTTTTTAATGATTTATAAATATGATATAAATATAAATTTAATTATTATAATTGAAATAAAATTATATTATCTAAAGGAGGTAGGGTATATATATCTTCATATACTTTAGTAGTCAAATGGATGAGCAAAGGGGGTTCTTTTTCCTATAAGGTCTCATGCACCAATTTGATGTCTAGCTTGACAATGATCTTAAAAATAGATTATTAATATTATTACAACATTTTTAAACAAATTAAAAATGGTTAAGAACATGTGTTTCTTCCTAAGAGGTCACAAGCTCAAATCTAAAGAGAGGTAAGGTGTGTATACCTTTGTGATAGTTGAATTGGGAGAGTCCATTATCCCACAAAATAAAAAAAGTCTCATACACCAATTATTATTTTAAATAAATTTAAATAATATTTCAAAATAAAATGTAAACAATTTATTCCTCATTAAAAAAACACAAACTCATTTTTAAGCTTGCAATATATATTTTGAATCCAAAAAATCCAATAATTAATCCATAAATTCTTGACCTAAAGCGAAATCCAATAATCATAAAAATTAAAAAATAAATAACACAGAAGAGGAGGAAGTAATGGAGACATTAAAATGCTACAGAGCAGATCCTATCTAATATTATTTTAATTTCTGTATGTAGATCCTATTTAACATTATTTTAATATTTCTATAAAGGAAACTTTACAATGGACATAAATCATATGTAAAATTATTTTAATTTGAATGAATAACATGCTGAGTATTTGGGCAAATGCGGACAATATCATATATTATAGTATCATGCCAAATTTGAACAATGAAATATTATTAGTTTACAAAATATTATTAATTTATGAAATATTATTAGTTTACAAAATATTATTAATTTATATATATTAAATCAAATTGAAATCACACATAAATATGAATGTATTTTTGGCCATCAAGGATTTAAGTATTAGATTTAAGTTATATATGTATTGGAGACTAAAGATTACATACTCCAACAGAGATATAAAAAAAGCAACATAGACCAAAGATTACATACTCCAACAGAGATAAAGAGAATATGGATTTTTAAATTTCAGAAAAGCATAACAAATCAAATTTTTTTTTTTTTTTTAAATTATATATAATTTATATTGATATTTTTTTAATGTTTTTAGAAAAATAGAATGATGATATTAATTATTTGATTATTCATACTGTATGAAAAATTCTAGTCTAATATCATAATCTAAATTTTATATATCAAAGAATAATGCAATCTAATCCAGCTACTATATCTACAGTCATTTTTGCAGTTATTATATGAACGTTAACATTATATTTGTGCAGTGACTTCTCTCAAAACAAATACCAGAATATCTGGAAAATTTGACGAACTTGAGAGAACTGTTATACTTTTATTGTAAGACTATACTTTTTAAAATAGTATTACATGTTCCAGTAGGACTGCAGGTGGCATTATAACGATTATGATAATAATCATGGTAACGCGCAAAATGGACTGCAGGTGGCATTATAATGATTATGATAATAATCATAATATTGTAGACATAATTCGATAATTCGATTATGATTCTCCATTACAGAGGAGGACGTAATGGAGACTTTACAACGGGCTCACAGAGCAGATCCTATCTGGGCAAATGCGGACAATATCATAGTATCATGACAAAGTTGGACAATGACATATTATTAATTTATATATATGTTAAATCAAATTGAATCACACATAAATATGAATTGAAATTACACATAAATATGAATGTATATTAGCCCATCAGATTTAAGTTCTATAAGCATTGGACCAAGAACACGAATTCTCATGGAAGCTTTCATAGATCATATGCTATTGCAAACTATATATGCTCAAATCTAGAAATTACTAGTAAACAAGGATTGTCATGAAAGAATGAACCATATCCCAGTGCAAACTTTATGCTCAAATCTAGAAATTACTGGTCAACAAGGTGAAATTACTACATATCCCCAGACCTCAAACCTTGATTATCTAATCATACATATCCTCTTTGGATACTAAGAAGGCTACTCTCATTCCATAAAAAGTCAAAAGTAAGGGAACTTGAACCTGAAAGGTTATAAATATTCGATAGCAATGAGAACATCTATAAAACACCACAGATGGTAGAGGCAGAGGCAGACAGAGACAGACATAAAGAAAGAATTCTCTCAAGGAGACAGAGCAGCTATTGGATTGTAAGGCTAGACATCCGATTGATGCAATTAACAAAAAGAAATCTCGACATGGGATTGCCAGAAGGAGACAGAGCAGCTATTGGATTGTAAGGCTAGACATCCGATTGATGCAATTAACAAAAAAAAATCTCGACATGGGATTGCCAGAATTAATATAAGGAAATCTGGACCTAGGTTTGCTGAAACACCACAGACGGCAGAGGCAGAGGCACGTCTAGATCGTCTATCACTCACACAAAGACAGACATAAAGAAAGAATTATTTTAAGGAAACAGAGCAGCTATTAGATTGCAAGGCTAGACATCGGATTGATGCAATTAACAAAAAGAAATCTGGACATGGGATTGCTGGAATTAACATAAGAAAATCTGGACCTGGGATTGCTAAAATGAAAGAAAAAAAGTTTCTAAGAAGAAATGTACCCAACGACTATTAAGAGAAAGCACTGAAATGAAAGGATGAGGGAGAAGAAATGTACCTGGCACTGAAGCCCTGCGATTATTAAAAGAGAGCATTGATCTTTCTTTCCAAATGGATGTTCCTATCCATAACAACAACATAACATTAAAAATTTAACTAAATCCTTAATTCAACGTTGAATAATTTTGACGAGAATGAAAGGAAGGTTGTGCATGACATTTGAGATAGAGAGACATAGATTTAAATTTTTGAAACGAATTTACAAAAGCAAAGTATGGAGCCTGTGAGAACAGAGGGAAAAATAAAAAGATGTACCTGGAATTCAAAGAAACCATTATAAAAAGCACGGTCACTGTTCAGCAGCTCAGTGGTCTTCTTGTAAGTTGTGAATGATCAAAATCCATTTGCCTCCTCCCCTGTCGGCATATAAACGGACAAACTCGGCCTCAGACACCAGACCACACACAGACTAAGACGCCCAACCACACAGAGACATATCAGACTGGACCAGACCAAAAATAGAGAAGAAGGCGGAAGTAAATGTGAAACTTCTGTTAAACAGATAAGACAAAGACAAATCCCCTGCGTTTGGATCAAAACAAAAATCAGGTTCACTGCCCTAGATACGATTTTCAAAAGAAAATAATTTAAATAATTGTTTCATAACCACAGGCATACATAAGACATTTAACCATTAAAGGACGCACAACATATGAGAGCAATGAGAGCAATGTCCAAACGTTCAATGAGAGCAATCATCTTTTTTACCGTTGCAATCAATGAGAGCTCTTTCAATGCTTTGAAAGTAGTCACGATTTCAAGAAATCTCTCAGCAGAGAAATTGCATCTCTCCTCCGAGATACTGTATACCGCGTAATCCCAGTCCAATCACATTTCGATGAGAATGGATGAGAATGAAGGAGAAAAGTGCTGGCGGTGCGTCTTCCATTTTGGAGGAAATGCAGAGATTTAGGTGTTGGGCATTCCTGTAGGCAGCATATCTAACCCATTTCCATACGCTTTGAAGGTTAAAGTACCATTTGTTGTTAGTGTAATAACCCTCTTTGCAGCCGCATTTCGAAATGAAATGCCTCCATATCTCCCGAATGCATCTCCATCTTTTTGAAAAAACGGAGCATCTGAGTGCCTCTCTAATTGGGATTTTAGAAAGGATGAGGAAAAAAAATTCGTCTGAAAGTGTAAAGAACGAGTCTACAGCAGCCGAGTCTAAAGAAAAAGGGATTTTATGCTTTTCTTTTCTTCAATTTTGACTCGCTTTTTTGTTTTGTTTTTTAAAGCTTTTTTCTATCCCTTTTGTGATTTTATGCTTTTCTTTTCTTCCATTTTGACTCAGGTTGTTTTTTTAAGTTTTTTTCTATCCCTTTTGTGCCATGTAATTTATTATCCCTAATTAAATTACCATAATTTTTTTAATTTTTTTATTTTATTTTGACTTTTTTTTAATTTTATTTTTGAATTTGAATTTGAACAAAGACAATAACATGGAGAAAGCAGTGTGTGAATATTTTGAATTATGTTTAGATCGAGGTTCATTTGATATATATGAACTATGAGGAGTCAAATTTGAACAAGAAAAACTAAATGTTTGCAGGAAGGGTTATAAAAATCAATGCATGTTATTTGTTGGATTGCAAGTATTAGCTCGCTCCCTAAATATTTGTTGGAGCAATGTTTTTTGTGATGAGTCTACAACCATTCCTATTGATAGTGTAATGTGTTTGTCACCGCATTTTCTTAATTTCTTGTGTGTCTCCTACATCGTCTTCAATCTCAAGTTTTCTTATGTTTCTCAATATGGCTTTCACTTCTAGAGGCTCAATGAATCATTTGGTTGTCTCATTGCATTTTAGTTATAATTATGAAATTTGCAAATATGGATATTTGGGATTAGTCGGAAGTCCCTATCTATGATATTGCAAATGTTGATAAATAAAATCTTATTAAAAGGCCCTATCTATGATATTACAAATGTTGATAAAGAAAATATTATTAACATCTCACATGGCTACATTCATATTCTTCATTAGGTTTGTGATAATTARAGAAATCGYGGTGGCAACCATTGTTGCAAATCCTAAACAAWATGTKCAATGTTCATTTAACTTGTGAATGGTGAWATTATTTCATGCACATCAAAAGAAGGACTAAATATGGAAAATGCAAAGATGTATAGAGAAAAATGGTTAAATTTGAAGGGAGGCTTTTGTCATGTTTCCCTTGGATGCACACTATTGATGTTTATGATTGTGAAAACTTAAATGTCTTGATATTTGGAGTTGATGAGTGAATGGTTGGATAATTTATAGTATCTAATATACTAGTTCCACATTTGATGTGAGTATCGCGAGAAAGATACAAGAGGTGGTAAGTCAATTTATTTATACCACAAGGCAAGACCTACTCTTTATGGAAATCATGGATGAAATATTCCATGGAGATGGACCTTATGAGTCAATGTGAAATCTATAGTCACCAATGGATTTTGGGAAAGAGAGAGCCATTAGTAGATTTTGGCAATAAGCATGGGTGAGAATAAACTTCTTAGGAAAAGAAATGATGATGGGTTATAAAGGGATGGGAAAGGTGGGAAAAGTTAATTGGTACCATCGACTGGAATGAACTTATTGTAGTAATCTTAAAATAGATCGTGGGAACTTGGGAACTATTTACCACAAAAAAATGGTTATTATGGCCATTGCTAGAGATTTGGTAGACATGAGTTCCAAAGATGCAATTTCTTTGTTAAGGAACATCTAGTATAATTATGGTTGACAATATTTTGTTGAAATAGCCTCTGAGTTTGTCAAGCAAATAAACAACCTAAGTCATCCACATAATTTGTGTGTACTTTAAATCACAATTTTTTTATGAACATATTATAGAAAAATATTTTATTTCCATGTCACCAAGACAAGAAGATAGTGTGTGGTTATCAAATTCTCTTTCCAAAAAATATTATGATTCAGGTGCATATCGGTGGCCACCCACCTATTCCACTAGCTCAAAGCATAGTTTTCCATTTTGACAGTTTTTCTACACTTTTCAGGTCCTAAACTTCTGGGGCTGTTTTGAGGCCCTAAACAATGTTTTATGGGCATGGAAACACCTATATGATAGTTTAATTCATAGTCTGGCTCGAATGTAATGTGTACTCCTCAGATATACCTTTCCACCAGGCTATCAAGCGCATCAAACAAAGATCGTATGAAAAATTTACAAACCCAAGAAGTTGGTGTACCAACTAACCCCATCGGGGCCGACAAGCCTTTTGGTATTTCATCTCCTAGGGTTAGTTTTTTTTATGTTTAGGGTTTCCTCATTACTTCTTTATGATAAAAATGCATGTCAGCCTCTTTGTAATGTGCTCTGGCGAATGTACGTAGCCACCTCATCTTTTCTCATAGATAAGCTACCACCATTTGAGTGAGTTTGTTTCATTCTGCATTTTTATAGTTCAACACATTTCATTTATTAATATAAGTCAAGTTTCACTGTATCTCTCTATTTTTGTTATAACTTTGTACCTCATTTCGTTCCATTTATAAATTTGGATCATATTCTTCCATAGAACATGGCTATCGAACTACAATTAAGAGGCTTAGACAAGGGAAAAAATAGTAAGGCATGGAATGTTTTGTAAGAAGCAGTAAGGAAGGCACTTGAATGAGAGGTTTTAAAAATCCCCACAAGGGAATTGTGCATTTTGAGCACATTGGATTGTAATGATCCCTCTAATTTGGAAGAAGCATAAAAACAATTAAGAAGTTGTGTGAAGAAAAGATTACAAGTTTGATGAATGATGAAGGTGGTTCTTTTGATAAATAAAATCTAAGTGCAAAATAATATCCTAAGCATCTTCTTTGTCTTACAAATCTAGATGGTATATTCCTTGTAGCATTGGGACTTTATAATTTGCATCTTGATGTCATTGTTGCCTTCAACTCTGAGTGTGATCCAAAATATTTCCTTATTTTTTTGCAATAACTCGAACATGTCTCCCCCGGTTATGTGATATACTATAGATTGCATGTTGCATAGGTATGAGAGTGCCCTAGAAAATATTTCTGCAAAAAGAGATGCTTATTTTTAGGAGTACTTGCAGCTCATGAAGTGAAATCCAAAACCTTTTTTCCTCAGCCTTGAAATTTTCAAAGATTACAGAAACACGCCTTATTTTGGAGGCCTAGATTCTTCATCTATTCAATGAAGAAATCTTTAAGAATTATTCTACAACATATTCTAGCACTTGTTCTTTGAAAAAATATCTCTAAGGTCATTTCATGCAGGCAGTCTATGGAAAACAATCTTAACAATGGATGGAATTCTAACGCTGACAATTGATGAGGTTTCAAGTTTAGCCAGTGAACTTTGTGAAGAGTTCTAAGATCTAGGAAATCTAGGCAAAGGCTAAAAAAATTGCATTGAAGTATTGAAATGATGTTGAAATTGCCATTAACAGTTAGAGAATGGGTGGAGGCTTTAAGGATTGGATTTTTACATGACATGGGGGAATCAATGCAATCTTAGGTTAAACTTGTAGTGATTAAATGTGGAAATTCACTCGTATTGGAGTATGAAGAAGGTGGAGAAGGTAGGAGAAAATTCAGCATCTTATTTGGTTGTACAATGGTGTTTGCTTCTTGAAACCAAGCTCCAAATGGAGGTTCAAGCAAAGGAAAATGTAGATGGTGACACATTTTGAAAAAACAATAGTAATCTTTTGCTCATTTTCTTACCTATATAATAGACTTTATATTTTTTATTACTACTAATATATTGAACATAAATGATAAAATAGGTTTTATTCTAAAGTGTTGCAATATCATTTTTCTACATCTTGTCATCCTTCAACCTTACTTCAATTTTCATTTTCAAATTCAATGAGTGTGTACTTTGCTATTTGTTATTCTTGCTCCTTAATATCTATGCTTTGCCCATGATATAACTTTATACCACTAAAATGCGATATTATACACTCTTGGATGGTTGTTTCTAAGCCAACATCCTATTTGTTTTGAGTTTTGAAACCTCTATTTACAAGATAATATTATATAGGAACCTTGCCTGATAACCTAGGTTGTTTTTCTTGCAAGATTTGTAGAGAAGAAGAAAATATTCTTCAGGCCCCATCCACCGAGGGCCTTTGGATTTGCAATCCAATCCCAGTGAACCCAGGGTAAGACTTTTTTGTCCTTATTGCCTTGCCAAAGATAAGTAAAGAACAATTTCCTCAATTTATCCAGAGTGCCTTTGGGAATCCAAGCTAAAGACATCCAGTAGACTGGAATAGCTTCTAAAACCGACTTTAGTAATACTAGCCTCCCAACCCTTGAGTGCCATCGATGGCTCCAAAATTTAAGTCATTTCTCCAATTTAGCTATAAGCCATCGCTAATTGATCTTCCTATAATCATTTGGTTTTAATTGAAATCCGAGGTATTTCAACCCTTCATCAATATCAAGGAATTGAAAGGGAAGTCTCTCCACAATGTAAATTGTTTCCTCTTCATCCAGCGAAGAGAAAGTGATACTTGACTTTTGTTTGTTTATTTCCATGTCAGTAGCTTGTTTGAAGAGTAATAGACCATCCCACAGTTTTCCAATATCCTGTCTTGAGCCATCACGAAATATTAAAATTTCATCTACAAAGAGTAAGTGTGATATGTATAATCCCTGAGATAGTTTGATGCCTCTAAAGCTTCCAACAGATTTGGCTTCGTTCAAGTAATGACTAAGACACTCTGCGACTAACATAAAGAGAAGTGGAGAAAGGGGACATCCCGGTCTAAGCCCTCTTTCCACCTTGAAAAAAGGGGTGGTTGAGCCATTGATCAGGAGAGAGAAGGAAACTAAGGATAAAAAAGCCATTATCCAATTTGTAAAGGCTACTCTAAACCCAAGATGAATAAACAACATGCGAATATAGAACCAGTTTACCTTGTTGAAAGCCTTTGAGAGATTAATTTTTATTGTTACACCTTTGAGTTTTTTAAGTTTCATGTTGTGTAGACCTTCTTGTGCCACTCTGATTGCTTCATGGATCAGTCTTCCTTTCAGAAACCCAAACTGTTCCCCTGAGATATGTCATGAAAGAGTATCTTTTAAACGAAGGCTGATGACTTTCGAAACGATTTTGTAGATGCAGTTGTAGAGAGAGATCGGACGAAATTCATCAAAAGTATCTGGATTATTAGACTTTGGGATTAGAGCAATAAAGGTGGCATTTAAAGGTTCATGAAATGCCCATTTTGTCGATATTCCTCCACTACTTTTAGAATATTGTTCTCTAACAAATCAAAGAAACCCAGAAAGAATTCAATCAGCCATCCGTTTGGACCTGGACTCTTCCCTTTCTGGAATGATTTCATGATAGCTAGTAATTCTTCTTCAATGACCAAAGCCATTAGTGAATACCTCTCCTCTTCCTCCACAAAATGTGGGAATAATCTGGTTGCTTTCACAATTTGTCCGATTGAGGAGCCCAACTAAGCTTTGATCAGTTATTTAAAATGAGAGATCTCCAAAGTTGAGAGCCCTTAGAAAGTGTTGACCAGTTGGTCGTCCCTCTGAGTGAGAACCCAAATGGTATTATTCAATTTCCTACCTTTGGCAAAATTATGGAAGAATTTTGTGTTCTCATATCCACAAGCGAGACAAATAACCCTACTTTTTAGTGTCCATAAAGCTTCCTTGTCAGCCAAAATATTTCTCCACTGAAGTTCCACTTGAGCAAGTTCTTCCCTAGCTTCCCTAAAACTGAAGCCAATATTAGGTTCAACTTGCCAATCCAAGGTCTTATTTTCAAGAGAGAGAAGCTCCTAATCATCTTTTATTCTTTTCTCATGCGCCCATGAGATGGTATCCTATTTAACTTTCATTAGATTTTCTATAAAAAGAATTGTTGCATGTGAGTTTTGTAGAGGTCCAATGGGAACCCACAAATTGCGAACTAAGGTCTAATACTCAAGATACTTTAGCCAATCTTTGAAGAATTTGAAGGGGTTGGGTGTGAGTCGGGTGTTGCCCCTTAATTCCAAAACAATCATGATGTGATTTTATTCTCCCCCACTAGCAACCCATTGACGGGCAAGGCCCAAGAATTCAACCATGTCCTCCGACAGTAGAAAGTGATCCAAACATTTTGCTACTCTAGCATCACTAGTCCTCAAATTCCTCCAAGTTGGTTGTAGTTTAACCGGAAGCAGATCCAACAATCCCAAGTTATCAAGATAATGCGTGAAATAGACAGTAAAGGGATCTGGAGTCGATCGGGGGCCCCAGACCTCCGCCGCTCCCAAGGAAAAATTTAGGTCCCCTCCAAAAATAGCCCCTGCCTAAGAATCCCAAGGGAATAAGGCCAAAGAATCCCAATATCATTTCCACTCAGCATAGGGACCATAAATATTGATGAGCACCAAGGCACGCCTTAGCTCCCTAGAGAATAAAATGAGACCAATCCCCGATTCGAAGCCCCAAACACTATCACATCTATCGCTCTTGAGTATCCATCCTATGGAAAGACCCCCAGAGCATCCCTTGGCATCAACTACCAGAAACGACCAACCAGGAAGATGTGCTTCCAAAGAACGTACCACTACCTCACTGACTCCCATGGTTTCATGGAGAAAGATTATGTCTGGGTTGTTTACAGAAACAAGTCTTTTCAGAGACAATTTTTTATCCGGGCTCGCCAAACCCTTGTAGTTGAGGGAGAGAATTTTCATGAGGTAACCAACTCTTGGGGTTGCTTTTCTCTAAGCGCCCATTCAATGGAGGATTGTCTTCCCGAAGCCACATTGATTTTGGCTTGGTCTTGAGCCAGAAGAAAGTGTGAGCGTATGCCCCGTCCCCGCAAGGAATACAATTCTCGAGTAAGAGACCCCAAGCCATCCCCAAGATGATCATCTGCATCACAACCGCTCAGAGTTTCAGAGAAGATAGCCCTATTGTGAAGGGTATAACGGATCCTCGATCCCTCAGGAGACTGGGAACTGGAGGAAGACTGAAAAGCAGAGAGAGAGGAAGTCCCACCAAGAGGACTAGGAGGGGAGGGTAGGGGAGGGTCAATCTCCAAAGGTAAGGATACAAAAGCAGAAGACGAACCCCCAAGGAAAAAATTCGCAGGGGTCGTCGAAACCAAGGGGTCCCTGGACGAACAGTTAACAAATGAAACTTGGCCCTAAGTAACCAAAGGTGTGCTAATCAAAGAAGGGAAAAGAGCTCCATAGGGAAGGGAGAAAAAGGTCACCACAGGGCGGGGAAGTAGAAAGGGAGAAGGAATCCCCAACGAAGGAGGGAGGTCTAGTCCCAGAGTTCCCAAAGGAAGTGAAAAATAAAAAATAGAAGATGTAGCCAGAGGGAAAGAGAACTGTTGCTTACCCAACGTCAGATGAGTTCTTCGACAATCCTGTTGAGAATATTTCTGAGCCTTTGTGAGTGTCGGGTCTTTGACCACTGAAAAAGGACCCATAGGGGGTGACATTTGTCACCTGCTAACCCTACCTGAATCCCCAGCCTGAGAGATCCTATCACATACCCACTACCACGTAATAAAATTTTTGTTTTTATTACAGAATCCCTGAAGTCCTACGGGGGTCTAGTGTAGGCTAGTTCTTCCCTATTCACCTCCCTGTGATCGTGGGTTAGGACCACAGGCAAAACAAACCAGGCGCCTTTTCATGTTTCACGACTCAGTGGTACAATTGAGTCTAATATTGAAGGTAGAATGGCGAGGGGGCTTCGGAATGAAACCCTGGCCGTAGATTTGGGCGCACAGATTTTGGCCATCCAGATCTACCCATCGCTTAATGACAGAGCACTAGCTCCCTTTCTTTAACCCCTAGTTCGATAGGACCACATACACGCCTAAATGCAGGTGCCTTTCACAACTCGCAACCTCACGAGTCGTGACTCAAAGACCCTCGAATTTTCTTCACAAATAACTGTTACCCGAGATTATGCAATGGGTATAGCTTCCTTCTGTCAGCATCCTCTATGCATGACCGTCGACTAGGATAAACTCTATCCCCTCTCACTATTCATCGCTTCGTGAGTTCAATGGTTGAACTCTCGTTCCTCCCTTATGTGATCCTCCGAGACTTGAAAGTCAGTGAAGGTTGACCTTCCCTTCGCACTGCTTGCAACTCGCGACTTCGTAAGTTTAAGGGTCGAGCTCTCATGCCCTTCTCCTGTGAATCCCCGAGACAGGAGAAGTCAACAGGGCATTGACTCCCTTCTCTAGGCGATGCACGTCCACCCGTTTTTATTACGCGGGCCCCACCTTGAAGTTTTGCCATATGTTCTCTCGGCTCGGCTCTCGACACTTCGCTACTCGTGACTTGGAGCACCCAACCTTTGGGCTCTTACCTTGCGAACCTCCAAGTTCGCAAGATCTCTGGTTCTCTACCACCTGTCCTCCTAAGATGGATGGCACTGCTAGCTTCTCGCGATTTCGGGGTTTCCAATGTCGACATGTACTCGTCCTCAGGATTCACGATCCGCCGAATATTGATATGCCGATATAAGGACAGCTGGCCCTACAATGGGCACTTTTCACTTTATCGAGATTCTGAACTTCGCAACTCCGAAGTGTATGGACTTTTTGTCCACGAGATTCCTGATTTCCCGATGGATGAATTTCCTTTCGGGACTTCTCCCGAATGCTTCGATTGCTACCACACGTCCTCCTAAGATGGACGGTTCTGACTGCTTCTTGCAATTTTCACTATAAAAAATCTCGATCTCATGTCATCGTGACTCCCTATTTCAGGAATGTCGATATCCTGATGACCCCGCCTCTCGTCAGTACTTTCAACCTCCTATTCATGAGGGCTTAACCCTCGTGCATCTCTTAACAGATCCAACTGTTGTCGGGTTTTTCTAGCTAATATCTAACAACTCAAATCTATCCCACGTCGTGCACTCTTCCACTACTTCATGGATGTGGAAAAATCAATGGTCCAAATGTTCTCATGGACCTTGGGGGGGGGTCTACGATCCCGATTTCCTTGCTATTCACAAAGAAGAGGAAAAGGGACAAGGTATGTAACGCCCTTGTTTCTTTCTTCGATCTAACGGTCGTGAATGACCATGGGTCTTCTGATGGAATCTCGTCCGTCGATCGATACTTATCCCTACACTGCTACTTTGGAATTTTAAGAGGGTCATTCCTGCTCGTACAGGGTTGTTAAGACTTGCACATTCAATTCCTTTTTCCAGGTTCTTGGTAAACCTTTCCAAGGGGGGGGATATTTGTGAAGAGATCTATTCCAGGGAAATCTTGGAGACCGATAAGGGGAAACAAATTCCCGAGAATGGACTGGAATTCTGACTTGGTTCGACTTATGCATAATTAAATTCATTTATCAACATAAGCCATGCGTGTCTCTTTCTGTTATAAGCATATATCTACCATTTCTTATCAAAACACTGCACATACATTATTATATTGTAATCATTCACAATTTCACAATTTATGAGCATATATGTTAGCATATGAATTTCAAGATGCAATATGTAAAACACTTATCAAAAATAACACCAGAAGTGAGTGCAACTGCTGAGAGGGGTGCTCATTTCCACCCAACCGTAGGCTTAGCGACTCCCAGCGGATTTACCACTAGCCACCCCCGAGCTGAGACCATGATGCTGTGAGACTGCGTCTCCGTTTTCCAGTGACCAGGAGCGAAGGTTGCAATCCTTCCTCTCTGATATCACCCACTTTGCATAATGCCAGAGTTCTCCCCTCGCATCTGTCCCCCGCAATCGCTTCTACCCCACGCCTCATCCTCTTGTGAGTTTGCGTGTGGCGTGATTACCCTCGCACTGGTCAGTCATGATGGCTCTATGGATAGGCGGTTCACCTCCCCATCCCTCATTAAGCCATCTACCTACCAGTCAGTGAGTCATTTAATTCAGGGCCAATGAGCCGCTTTTGGTTCTCTGGGCCAGTGGAGTCCAAATACGGTATTAGTTTCTCGGTGGAAGTTAACACCACCTTTCCAGGTGCCTTCCACCGCCATTGTGGTCTCTTTTCTGCACATCCCCTCTCAGCAGTCCTGCAATAAAATTTATAATGTTATTCACATTCATTGACCTTTTCCTCAAGGTCCATTTACATCACATATTCACATTTATGATTTTTCCATAGTTCTTGGCCAATCCCATTATTTTTACAAACTAGGGGAAACAGGGTGTTACAGATCCTCGCCAGTTGTTGTTGGGTATTCTACCCTACGGACTAATAAGCTAGGGATCTAAACTTATACGCAGATCATGACCCTTAAGATTTAACTTTTAACCTTCTACCCAAAATCTCAACCCCTTTTCTCAAGCAAACACGGGAAGAATAAACCAACCTTTTTTCGACGGTTGAAGTAGATCCTCCGTTGAGTTGTTATCTCCTTGCTGCTGCTGCTCCTTCCACAAAGCTTCCTGCAATCAAGACAAACTATGCATGCATGCTACTGATCTACTAGGGGGTTAGAGATAAAACATAAATCAAATAA
>ML818053.1:52997-68813 GCA_009831015.1 Picea engelmannii
ATAGATGAGACTCATGTATTCGGGACGGGAAAAGTATCTTTTTCATTAGCTTCAATATGAACCAACTTACAATGATTTCTGAGGCCGGTCACCGTTCCACGATCCTGATCCTGGGCTCTTCCTCTTCTTTTTGTCCTCCAACTTTTGTTTCTTGAGTTCCTCCTAAAGCTTGAGGCAAGGCTAAATGGTTGGGACAAAACTGGCTTGTCAATTTGGCAGAGTTTCTTTGCTATGATTTCTCCCCTTTGAATAGTACCCCTACCCCTCCTTTTATAGGCTAGAAGGAGCTAGGGTTTTTGGCGAACTCTCGGCCATGCATGGCTCGGAGTTCCAGTTAACTGACAAAAAGCCTTGTGTCCCGGCGGAAACTTTCCTGATTTTTTTCTTTGTTAGGTACCCACAGGCTGTTTTGGGTTAGCCCACGGATGCCCGCGTGCAGTATAAGGACAGCAAGCGGATGCCCGCGCCCAGTGAGAAGTTAGGGCGCGGGTTGCTTGTTTTAAGTGGTTTTTTGAGGATTTGTTTAGCATGGCTTTGGCTAGGAAGAGGCATGAGTTGGCCTGATGCCAGGTAAACCTGTGTGGTGCATTTTAGGGTTATAACACCAGTCTACCTCCAGTGACCTCGTAGTCCTATCCTAATCTGTCTATCCCTGGGCCTGTTCTAGCATCCAAAGTGCCTCAAATTTTCCCTTAAAAGGAATTTTTCAGTCCACTACTCCATGCCCATAAGCATGGAATCTATGGCATCTAAAGGGAATATCTTCATAGTCTAGGGGCTGAAGAAAAGTACCAGAGGTCGTCTTAATTTTCATCTCCTTTAAAATACCCAGCTGGAGGTCCATCCGCACCAAGAACTTGGCTACTGTCATAAGCCTCATTTCTTCAAAAGAGTAGTTATCCTCCAGGAAATCGCTGAGTCTTCTACCAATGGTCGAGAAGCGTGCAATGTTCCAAAATTGCATAGGAAGGCTCGATAACCAGACCCAAACTAGAACCACATCATCTCTTTCCATTTTAACATAAAAAATTAGGGTCCAGCGCTTAAGAACAATAGGGTTTCATACCAGTGTCCAAGTTTTAGAGAGAACCCAGTCCACATCCGAAGAGGCCTTGAAAACAAAAGAGAACCATCCCCTGGTGATATAACTGAAATTTCATCTGCACATGGTTACAAGAACTCATCATCGTCAAACAGTGATGAAGTCATCCATGGACCTAAATTAATACCAAAGCATTCATAAAAAGGTAAAAAACTATACAAAGTAGTGAAAAATTGAAGAGCGCTATCCAGACATTGGGCGCGTGTGTACATGCACGAAACAAGAACACAAAAATAGCGCACATGCGCACGATGCGCGACTGTTATTGCAAAAAGCTGCACACCTGCTAAACGACGCATTTATGAGAGTGGTCGGCCTCCCACCCACTTATGGTTCATCTCCCAAGCTGATTTGACCCTCAAATCTGGACTGGATCTGACTAGTGGGCTGGTTAAAGACCTAGGAATGCCCTAATTGGCCTCTTTTCACACTACAAAGAAGTTAAACAATAGACCAAAGGAATTCTATAAAAAGGGCATGGATGCACCTCATTTTTCAAGGAATTCAAAGTAATGTTATGTTGCTTCTATTCTCTTGAGGACTCCATCCTTGTCAAGAGCATATTGGCACCATTGCATTGGACAATCCATCTCACCCATTGAGTGGATTTGTAAAGAGTTCTTTCATCATTTTCCATTTTTTCTTTGTTGTAAGAAGAACTAGCTAGTGGGGGTCCAAGAGCCCTCCCTTGGAGGAATAAGGGACTCATAGTCCCCTTTCTTCTTGGTGTATTGTTTCACTAATAGATCAGCCTCAACATTGGTGACATGGGTCTTATGGTTCTTTTTGTTTCTATGTCCCTATGCTCATGAATTTAGTTGTTATTGTATTTTCTAGTTTAATTCTTAATTGTAGTTTTTATTTTCTTTCCCTAACTCTTTTCCTTGTAACTGTCATGCTCAGTAGACCCAACTGAGCTTGCAAGCACCTCTATTTTTCTCACTAAGGTGGTAGAAGAGGCGCAACAGATTGACGACTCAACAGGGGAAAGGTATCAATTTCCTACCCCATTTGGGTTTTTCTTTCTCTTCTTTTAGTTTGTTTAACTTGTAGGTGCACTAGTCGACCTAAGCCGACCTGCCACTCAGCCAATTCCAAGTTGAATTGAGAGAAATCCATTCATATTTTTTCATTCTTGGTCGTGTGTCATATATGCATGGATTTTTAAACCCATAGACGTGCATCATGCGCACATGCACCTGATTCACAGCTCTGTTCTGCGCATGTGCACCTATTGACTTGTCTATGTTCATGCACATGCACTCTGTGCACCTCTGTCTCCACTGAGACCCGCGCATTTGTGCAAAAATTCACATTGTAAAGTTGTTGAGATGCGGGGAAGGCTATTTTCCTTCTTAAAAATGATTTCAAGCATGTTTTAAAGCTGCACCACACTTAGTCCCCTCATTATATAAAGGGGTTAGTCAAAAACACATAGGCACTTAGGAGGATAAAATCAATTTCCCTTCTTTTCTTTTTGCCACATGGATGGCTTGTTTTGACACACAAGATAAGTTGGAAATCATTTTTAATCACATTTAACTTACATTGGGACTAGAAGTTGAATAACAATCGCTTAGTATGCTCTTCTCTCGCGCCTCCAAGCGATCTTGAGAATCAAAAAAAGATTGTGAAACGATTTCATCTCCCTTAAGAACATTAAAAACCTTTAGGAGAGGACAACAACCCTTCTTGGGACTCCTCTTAGTTTACTTTTTCAAACACATCTTAATATTTTAATGGGCCCATACATGCCCACATGCTACAAAGATAGGATAGTGTTTGAATTTTTTCTTTCTTAGATCAAATCACTAGGGAAGTTTAAAGGTTTTGTAACGGGCCCATACATGCCCACATGATCAATCTAGGATAGCTTCAAATCTTTTCTTAGATTACATCACAATAGGGAGTTAAAAGGATAGTAATGGATGCACATGTCCACATGCTAGCTTCCTAGGGACTTTTGAATTATGCAAGGTTGTACCAAAGACACTTAGTTAATTAGGTAATCAAACACTTGTAAGGACCAAGCGAAGTCCACATGCAGCAAGGTGACCTCTAATTCACTAAAAATTGGCACACTTTCACTCACACACAAAAGTCACTTATCACTCACATAGCTTCCTCTTGAAACGTGGAGGTCGAAGTAACTTTCCTCCAAAGGGATTTTGAAAACACAACACCCTTTTCTTGACAAAACTATCCACTCCCATTTTTAATCAACGATGTTGGTTTGCACCCCCAACCTCCCAAAACAACTACATCTAAAAAAATTCTCCAAACTCACTAAGTTTTCCTCCACAGGAGGTGCCAAAAGAATTTTTTTAGTGTAGGTAGGATTTCGGGGATAGGCATCCAAATAACTCCCCGTTATCTGGTTCTCACATTTTTAAAACCATAGAAGTTGTCAAATAGGGAACCGAAAATCCTCCAAGTCAAGTGTTCCTAATACCATAAGGCAGGGAGATACCCGTGAAGGGTTGAAGGCCGAGGTCCAGTTGTTCTGTACGTCCCCCCTTGAGGCACCCACCTCTTGGACATGATCCATCTCGTGACCCATTTCTTAGGCCAAAAATATAAATGTCGCACTTTAACCGAGGTACCTAGTGACCAACTTTAGGACATCTACCTAGGTGGCAATTGTGGGCTGCAATTGCACCTTGATTGGATTTTGTGTGGCTATTGGGAAATATCACCAGCTCTTTCGAGATATGCCCCCTTTACCCCTCATTATAACCCATTATTTCATCCTTCACTAGTTTCTCTTCTAGTGACTTTAAACCCCACTGTTGAGTACTATTGGAAGGTCCAGTCCTATTTGAGAGGAAGGGCGTTATGTCTTCTAGGACACGAGAATTTGCTTTCTTTTGATTCCCCACACAGACAAAACCCACTTACCCACATATATGCTTCTTTTTCAAAACATTTTATGTATAATGCACATCTGATTACAGTTTTATTTGGATATATATATTGTGTAAACATTCAACGCAAAGCCTCTTGTTTCTATATTACTCTCACCACTCTTTGCACACATTCACATAGCTAGTTTGACATCACAGGGGAACCACAGAACCCCTGTCGTTCACGACGCTTGCTAAACCTCCCTCCTATCTTAGGGGGAGTGTCTGGTCATGCCCACTCATCGACACCTCCTTCACACACTCCTGTGAGTGATAGTATTTTAGGATCAGCTCTACTTGGTTCTACATTACTTGGGTCCACTTCCCAAGGTCACCTGTTCACTCGCTCTCCTTTACATGGAAGCAGGGGACCCACTTCCTCTCAAGGAGGAAGCACCAACCCACCTAGCCCCCTTCAATGGTCAGGTTCACAACACACCCACATCGTGGCCGGAGCTAATTGTCCACCCCCACTGCAAATGCCATATTTGGCCTCTCTCAACATATCGGATCTCAGAAAACTCACCAATGATCCTATATTACATAACCCCACATGGCCTACAATGCCCACCAAACTACCTTCGGACATACCAAAGTTCGAAGGAAAAGCAGGCGATGACCCTGCCAACCATGTCATGACCTTTCACCTATGGTGCTCCTCCAATAGCATTATGGATGATTCCATTAGACTGGGATTATTTCAACGCACACTTACTGGCCCATCGGCCAAATGGTATGTCGAAGAAAAATCAGGGTCCCACGCAACTTTTGAGTCATTGGCCAAAGCATTCTTGACCTTCTTCCAATTACCTATCCGCCATGATAATGATCTAGAACTACTTTCTAATTTCAAACAAACCTCAGCCACACATATCGCTGACCACATTCACGAGTGGCGTAGGCGACGTAGTTTGTGCAAAGCAGAAACCACCAAGCAACAGTGTCTCGATTGGTTTCTTAGATCACTTGTCTCTATCCTCGGTAAGGATGTAGCTTCCACCTTCCCTCAATCTGAAGATGAAGCCATCAGTAAGGCCCAACAGTATGACCTCATCTATGCACAGTCAGAGTACTTATACATTGTACTTCCAACCTGTGCCATTTGGCCAAGACAAACATGCGATGTCTCACTCAACAGACGGACTGATTGGTACCACCACTCACCACGGTCCACAACCCCAACCACCAATGATGTATGGAACATCTAAATACCCATCGTCATATGGGGGCACTTCTTATTACCCCCCACCCCCTTATCAACAACCATACCCTGTTGTTATACCCCCACCCATCAGTGGACCATCGCCGACACCCCCCATACATCCACCTATTCAAACAAACTCTGGTACCTCCTCTACCTCAGCTGATAGTACTAGCGAAAGCACTATGCCTTCCTATGTACCTTATGGATCGTTACCACCATAGAATCTGTACTTCCCATTTCCTGGTCCTCCACAACCCATGGCTCCCCCACATCCTCATGTGGGGGTGAATTTTGTTCAACCCTCTGCCATTCAGTAATACCAAAATTTCGAACAGTTGAATACGGCCAATCCAACCCATCCGTCGAAGAACGGCAAGAAGAAAGGATGGAAGAAAAATAACAAAAACCCAGGTCAAGGGGGGAATCAACCCCCACAACACGAATCCACTGGGGGCAACCAGAACCAAGGGAACCAAAACCCCCAAGGGGGCAATAATACTAAACGCCAAGGGCGAAATAACAATAATGTTAAAACCATTTTCCCTTGTGCCCTTTGTGGTGAATTCGGCCATTACAATCATCATTGCCCCCAAATCACTGATTTCAAACGATTGAAAGATTCTGGTAGCCTTCCCCATTCTCCAGCACTGCCTGCCCCTCAACTGGCACCACAATAATACGTGCAACAACCCCCTCCCACCGTGTTGCAAAATCCTATTCCACATCAAGGTGTGATAAACACCCAACAGGACACACAGCACCCCCCACCTCAGGTGGGACAATACCTCAACCCCAACAATCTAGCAGATCGCACAATTATCCTCACTAGTGAGGAAGAAATCCTCTTGCAAACATGTAATCGTCAGTATCATGCACCCGCTGAGTCTCCTCCCAACCCTCCAGAGACAAACCCTACGCCGATGGGACCCCTGTTGGTGATTCCTCTTCCTACCACCGAGCCACCTCTTCGCATCCCTCGCATCCAATTGCGCAGGAATGTCCACAACCCATAGGCTAGGGCAAATCATAAATATAGTTTGGTAGACGACTTAGGACAATCCCCGGCTGCCATGTCATTTTTGGAAGTCCTCCAGACTTTTCCTACTCAGCGAAAATCCTTACTTTCCTCCTTGGGAGCAGTCAACCCCGTAGATACCCGACTCATTACCTTTCATCTTGACAGCGGATAACCTCGTCTTCCCACCTTGATCACTTTTCAAATACCAGTGAAAATATAGAACATCACAATTCATCGATGTATCATCGATGAAGGTGCATCTACATGCATTATGTCCAAAACAGTATGGCAGAAGCTTGGTTCCCCCGAACTCATTCCCTCTGCCATCACCTTACGAGATTATGATGGACAACCATCCTCTCCTGAAGGGCTCTTCCAAAATGTCCCTGTTGAACTCCGGGGCAAGACTATTCTCATCAATATCGAAGTTATCGACATGATTATAATATCTTTTTCGGTCGTAGCTACATGTACGCTATGAAGGCAGTGGCATCTTCCGTCTTTTGGACAATGATGGTCCCTCACAATGGGAAGATCATTACCATTGACCAAGTCTCACATTACAAACCTAATCCATCTACCAACATCGATAACATTATTTGTCTCATTCACACAAGCCACGACACATATCCACTCATCAAGATGGGTCCTGGGATTTTCAAAGATCCATCCTTGTTAGGAACTTACCATGGAGCACCACCTCTCCTTCATCCTTCCAATAAAGTATGTATCGTATCATCTAACAGAACTCACACAGAGGATACCCTTCCCTCTACCAAGGCTTCTATCATATCTAACATCCAACTCGTCGCAGGAACCCCCCCTCACGAACCTCCTGCACACTCATCGACCCCACCAGCCCATGATTCCACCTCTCCCGAAGGACATATCTCAGTTTGGGAGATATTTCCCCAAGCCATCACTCAAATTCCCTTCTTTTACCCTCCACCAAGTATAGAAGCTTTTCATGTAGCCGCAACGCTCACACTACCTAATATGGTGTTAGCAATCCCAGTTTGGTATTTACACCCACCAGAGATGGTCCCTCGACCATCCCTTCCACCCCAAAAAGAAGGAATCCCCATGACGATTCCCATTCTTACTCCAACCACACCCCCACTCACTAACCCCCCTGCCACAACTAGGGGCAGGAGAAAGAAGAAGGAGCCCACAAATCCACTTCCTCCACGCATCCCACCACCTTGCGTACTATGTGAGAAAGAGGGACACCAAACCAACAACTACCCGTCTCTACCAGAGTTATGGAATTTAATTCCACTCAATCACACTCCCACAACACTTAACACTACAGCCAACCCTGCCACTACCACCCCCCCTTCCAGTAGTAAAGGGTTGAGGACCAAATACACTTTTGCTATATGTTCAAAGTATGGCCATTATACTCACCATTGCCTAGCACTGCCACACTTTCGACAGACATTAGCAGTAGTATGCCAGAACTTCCAGAGAAAACCCAGTCCTACTACGTACTCCTCAACAAATATCACAGACATCCGTTATGTCACCACTTCAGTCAATGAACGTATGAGATGCCCTTGCTCTCTTTGCAATTCATTAGCTCATTTTACATACTAGTGTCCTATGATCCTTGAATACAGGCAACACCAATTGACCCTGCTTCAACGGCCCGTAGAGACAATAATTGACATTACCTCGTAACTAGAGGATCTTCATGTCATTTCTCCCGAACCCGAGGCCCTTCCAACACCTCCATATTTCTTAGATGACTTATCTAAAGATTCACCCCCCAACCCCCCCAACTCTCGCTCATTCCCCTATGGACATTCTACACCCAACCACCACAGGTACCCCTCAGTACTTCAATATATGATTTATGTCGAGTGAACCCTCACCATATCCTAACATTGTTCCCCCTGCTTCTTCACCAGGGGGCAACCACACAAAAACCATCACCGATATCACTCCTCATGACCCCTTGTATTCCCGTCACTTCCAATACGACGAAGAAATACTCGAACAGTTAAACCACTCAGACCTCCCTTGGGATGCGCTACACCATTGTGCACTCTTCTCTCCACAGGAAGCCTCCATGCCTCCTAACCAAAACCCCATTTACACGGTCGAAACCAAGGATTTTATCCCCTCAGGGCCTATCGACTGGTTCAAAAACCCCATTCCTGCCCCTGATACTTTTGAATAAGGAAACATGGCCAACATTTCCCCAACCATCAAAATTGACATTTCCGTTAAAAATGGCATTGTCGAAGAAATCACCATTGGAGTTGCTTGCACTCCTCAGGAAATCACCGCATATAAAGCCCTCTTCCAAGAATATAGGGATATTTTTGCCTGGTCATACACGGAAATGTCTGGCCTCAATCCCTCTATTGTCGAACATCGCATCGACACCTAGCCCGACATTACACCAGTTCACCAAAAACAACGACCACTCCACCCATCCAAATTCGCGGCTATCAAAGCTGAAATTGACAAATTACGCATTGCCGGTTTCATTTACCCCATCGCCTATACCTCATGGGTTTCCAACCCTGTACCCGTTAACAAAAAACAGGGCACTATTCATGTTTTCATCGACTTTCATGATCTCAATCACGCGTGTCCCAAAGACAACTTTCCAATGCCTTTCATCGATCAAATTATCGACGACTGTGCAGGCCATGAGGCTCTATCCTTTATGGACGGATTTTATGGTTATAATCAAATTCAAATTTACCCCGCCGATCAATATAAAACCGCATTCACTACCCCGTGGGGTACTTTTGCATATCGTTTCATGCCTTTTGGTTTAAAGAATGCCGACAAAACTTTCCAGCGGGATATTACATACATCTTTCATGATCTAGCTCATATCATCCTCGCCTACTTGGACGACCTCACAACTCGCTCCAAGAAACGCACCCAACATCTTGATGATTTACGAATCATCTTTCAACGGTGTCATCAATACAACATCCACTTGAATCCTCTCAAGTGTGTGTTCTATGTCACCGCAGGGCACCTCCTCGGCTTTATCGTTTCTCAAAATGGTATTACCGTAGACCCCCTCAAAGTCCAAGCTATCACTGAAATTTCACCTCCTCGGAATTTACATCAACTTCAGAGCCTACAGGGCAAAGCTAACTTTCTTAGACACTTTTTCCCAGACTACGTCGTCTGTGCACATGGTTTCCTTCGCTTACTACATCATGACATCCTGTTTCACTGGGATGCCCATGCCTAACAAACATTTGATGATCTTAAAACTGCCCTCTCGAACACACCTTTAATTAGTGCACCTGACTACAATCGCGACTATATCCTCTACGTATCAACATCAGCTGTATCAGTATCCAACATTATCGTCCAGCTAGATGATGACAATCGTGAGCATGTCATTTATTACGTTAGTCAAAACCTCTCAGGGCCACCCTTGAAGTATAAACACGAAGAGAAAATTTCTCTTGCAGTCGTCCTCGTAGTCCAGAAACTATGCCACTACATTCTGCTTCGCACAACAAAGGTCGTCGTAGATTCCAACCTTATGCAGTACCTGCTCAGCTGTCGGCAAGTTAACGACAAATTTTCTCTATGGATCGTTATCCTTCAGGAGTACAACCTTGAGTTCTCAACACCTAAGAGTAAGAAGGCCCTCGTTCTCACCGAACTTGCCATGGCCCTCCCCTCTAACACCACCAGTGCCCCCGTCAACACCGAATTTCCTGACAAACATCTCTTTTACATCACTTTGGATGATCCTTGGTACGACGACCTCCTCGTCTATCTCCACACTCAAAAGTTCGGTAACCACCTTTCACGAGATGACTGTCATCGTATTCACCATCAGGCCCCCCGCTACCTCCTCATTTGATGCATCCTATACCGGCGGGGCGTCGACACCATTCTTCGTCGATGCATGACTATTGACGAGGCCGATAGAGTCTTAAACGACTGCCATAATGGTGCATGTGGGGGCCATATTTCAGGCATATCCACTGCTCAAAATATTATCTGAGCCGGTTCCTTTTGGCCTACCTTGTTTCATGATTGCATTCATGCCATGAAATGATGTGAGCAATGTCAGCTCTACGCCAATAAGGCCTGAGCTCCCTCTGCTCTTCTTCACCCTGTCATTACTACTGGCCCTTTTTGTAAGTGGGGTATCAACTTCATGACTTGTAATCCCCCCTCTAGCAATGGTCACAAATACATTATTGTCACTGTTGATTACTTCACCAAATGGACAGAAGCTATGCCCACCTTCAACAACACCACTGACACTGCAACGCATTTTTTCTTTAACCACGTCATATCCCACTTTGGAGTACCCCTCCAACTCATTTCCGATCATGGGAAACACTTCAAGAATGATATCTTCGTCGAACTCTCATCTCAGTTAGGATTCTCTCACGAGTTTGCCTCACCATATTACCCTCAGTCTAAAGGACAGGTTGAAGCAGTTAACAAAGTCCTCAATACCATGTTACAGTGCACGATTAATAAACATAAAACCAATTGGCATCATATGTTATTTTCTGCGCTATGGGCTTTCCAAACGGCTATGAAAACAACTACTGGTTTCACACCATTTCATTTAGTCCATGGGTTTGAGGCCACTCTTCCCATCGAGTGCGAAATTCCCACCTTACGCACCGCAATTGAGCTATTACCCGACACTGCTCCAATGGAGAAGCGCTTGCTGAACTTGGAGTCTCTAGATGAAGATCGTTGATCTTCCTTACAGAACAACGAGGCAGCTAAAAAATGATCCAAGGCTACCTTTGATTTCCATGTCAACGTTCGCTCATTTTGCAAAGGCGACCTCGTCCTAGCTTACGATATCGCTCATGATACTTTTGGCCACAACAAATTCAAGTCACTCTTGCATGGCCCATACATTATCCAACATTGCCTCACCAAAGGCGCTTACATCTTGGCCTCCCTTGAAGGTCTCTCTCTTAAAGAACCCGTCAACGAGTTATATCTCATAAAATTTTACACTTAAAAACGTAGTCATTCTACTTTAGGTTATTTCTTTTATAGCATTTTCAATCTTTTTTCCCTCCCTCACATCTAAACTATCCTTTGTGTTATTGACAGATGCTTCCTCCACCAGCCAACCACATCGGTTATGCAGACGGCGCTAGCCATTGGACACAAAATCTCGCTTCGGCTGCTTGGGCTCTCTACACCCCCTCACATGAAATGCTCCATTCGAGCGGCATATGTGTGGGTTCAACAACCAACAACCAAGCTGAATACACTATCGTCATTGGCCTCCTGGCTGATGCCCAACATCATCGTATTCATCACCTTAGCATCTTCCTCGACTCTCAACTAGTCATACTCTAGCTCAACAATGTGTACCGCATCCTTGATCCTTGCCTCTTTCTCAAATACCTGCAGGTTAGACTTTTATCTCGACATTTCGATTCCATTACATTTACACATATTCCAAGACAATTGAATCAAATTACAGATAACCTAGCTAATATTGTGTTAGACTAGCATATATCACATCAAGCTACACATACATAAACACATAACACAAACTTTTATCACATATATAGGTTAGACATCATCAATACATCAAAACACATGTAAACACCACAAAGATCTCAAAATGTATACTCACGTATATATCAATAGGTCCACAGTGTCATCCAACTGTTTACATACAAAAATACAACTATCCGCGAGCCAGATCCCTCGGTAGCACTGGCTCTGTAGGTAGGGGAACACCCTGAAACGGGAGCCCAGTCAAGAAGTACACGTCCTCCACCGCAATGAAGGGGATCTGCTCTCCTCACACAAGGAAGCAATGCAGCTCCAAACTCCACATCTGGATCAGGAACTGCAGGAGATACTCCTGCACCCGTATCAACGGGCACTCAAAGAACTTTAGCAACCCATAGGATGCCAAAGTCGCATGCACACCTGGCTCCTCAATAGCCACGATGTCTCGCAGCTAGGACCAATCCCGCTCTCGCCAACCAACCGGCATCGTGCACACAGCTCACCTGCACAACACAAAACCGTCCTTAGTTACCCACATGGACAATCAAAAACATAAAAAATACATGTTTTATACCCATCAACCTTGCCTCCACGGCGCGGTTTTTTCACCCACAGGCGCGCACACATGCGCACCTGTTCACCCCACAGGTGTGCACATATGCGCACCTTTTCACTCCATAGGCACGCATGAGTGCGCACCTGTTCACTATATAGGCACTCTCTCGGGCGTGCTTGTTCACTCTACAAGCGCGCACATGTGCGCACCTGTTCAATCGATAGACACACCCACGTGCACGCCTGTTCAGCAGACAAGCGCACCCAACATGAGTGCCATTAATTCCCTCAACCGTGCCCCCATGCATGTCTATCTGGTGAACATGCATGCACATATGTGCGCCTATTTACCGGATCACCCGCACATGTGGGGCCCATACCCCCTAAAACCCCTTTGTACGACCCTCTGTACAAAACCTGCCCAAAAAAATGAAATCCTAATTCTATGAAGGATGATCAGACCACTAACCTGATACTCGCAGGTCCTCAATCGGATGCCTCGTCTTCCCCAAATCTCACAATCTCCTCTGAATTCTCCTCATCCAATCACTATAGCAGCAAGTACAAATGAGGTGGCACTGTGGGCCCTACAGCTATATATAGGCCTTTTTGCCAAACTTCCACTCACCATTCCGGGAGCCCACGGTGTCCATTTCTCGATCCGTCTTCAGCCACGAGATCAACATCCCGTCATCTACATCACAACAGTCCCTGGGCCTCTTTTCATCCTGAGCCTCTGGGGTGCCATTTTTTTCATACCCTAATCAGGTACACATGCTCATATTCACACTTATCAAATACATTCTCATATCTTCGATTCTCTTCAGATATTGTTCACGTCGGGTATTTAGTTTTCATGTGTGCAGGTACTTGATCATCATACATCGACACAACCCCTTCAGGTATATAATCAACACTGGAATGTAGTCTTTCCCTCTGTATCGCACTTACATTTCCAGTCACACCCTCTGACATTTGCCTCTAGGATCCCCATTCCTAGCTCTACAGTACCCACACTTCCATTTGCATCTTCGGTACTGTGACCTGGTAGCATTCTTACCCACATGAGTTGTCCCATTCTTAGCACGTTTTGACACTTCTGACACTCATGTTGTTTTTCAAAACCCTTTAGGGATGGGAGTCCCGATAGTCTTTCATCATGTCACGAATCAACCGCATACTCCTTCTCCTCATTTTGCTAGCTTTCCCACACGAACTCCCAGATTATCTCTTCACAATTCTATTTTTTGACTGCACCTCCATAGTATCATGAACCCTCCATTTCATCCACCATTAGTTTTCCCATCTGCCAATCTACCTTCATTTCACCTACCTCATACAAAAACTCACCAATGGGCCCCCCACCCTTCATCCGTTCTCCAAGAAAATTATGCCCTACATGGGCCACCCATATCACACTGGGGGGCCACCCATATCACACTGGGGCACCCATTTCTGTATTTGTACACTTCTCCCCAATTATTCGTTATTTATTGTACAAGCGCCTTTATTTCCAATCGTTACATTACCTTTTTTGTCGTCACCTTTGGTGACCTACTTCCCTCTTTTTGGCCAAACGCAACCCATGTCACCCTTGGTTGGAGCACTACTTATCATCTACCCTTGTTGACATCGTCCATATCTTAAGAGTACCCCACAGGCCACTTACCTCTTCCCTCTTCATTTGTTCACCTTGTCCCACCTCTGGCACAACTTATCCCCGGTCTTGTCATCCCCCTGACACTCAACCTCGTTGAACGGTTGTGACCACTTTTTATCTCACACATACTCCAACCAAGGGCAGTCTTGAGTCTTCCCACGTCTTGACTTCATCCATGTACCTCCTCCACTTCCTCACCTCACCTAGTAGATTTCACGAAGCCATTTGCTTCTGGGAGTCGCGTCCCCCTTTTTGTCGACATCAGCACAGTTTCTAGAAGGGCGATAGTATATTGATTCTCATTATCCACTCAATGAGAGATCTTGGACAGCACAGGGTGAAACACCATTACTCCCTACTGTCGTTGACCCCCATAAAATTCGATGCCAACACTTTCTCATGTTACGGTGGGTCTTACTTTGTGACTATTGCAGTTAGTTCTTTCATTTGTTGAAGACCTCTGAACTCGACAAGGCTATCAATGCCCACATAGTCACTGCTACTTATTTTCTTTCCCTAACTCTTTTCCTTGAAGTTGTCCTGCTCAGCAGACCCAACTGATCTTGCAAGCACCTCTATTTTTCTCACTAAGGTGGCAAAAGAGGCGGAACACCTGGCTAACAACCGAACACTAGGAAAGGAAGTAAGTTTTGTGCCCCAAGAAGTTTCCACCCAAGAGTGAACAAAGCCATTTCCCAACCTTTTGCCTCTTGCTCTGCCTACAAAAATGATTTCAGAGAACTCGACCACACGATCCATATCAATGTCCTCTCCAAAAACCAAACAGTCTGGATCGGTTCGTTCCTGAGCGTTGTGAACTCCTGGTAGTCGAGCGCTTTGAACCCCCAAAATCCTTCGAGCATTCTCATCCTCCCCTCTTTACCAAACCCTTGGATGCCCGACCTAGAGGAATTTCAATATGGTTGGAAACGCTACCAGGGGAAGGTTCCCTCCCAAAGTAAGCACCTACCATCATCGTTGGTTCTAGAAAAGATCCCTAATCATTGATGATCTCTGAGGGTGAGAAGTGGGCTCTAGAGTCATCCTTCACCAAATACTTTTGTGGTGAGGCCCAATAACCAAAATTAAACAAATCCACAGGCTCGGATCTGATGCACTTAAGTAAACCCTCTAATAGTCTTGGAAGTGGCTCCAGCCTAGCCTTAAGACCCACCAAAGTTGTCGCCGATGGTCCAAATGTCAACCCACTCGAAAAAGACAAAGAAAGCAAGGTGTGTTTCCCCATAAAAATGTCAGATGTCATAGGTATGTTCAAACCCTCTGGGATCATCTCTTCTAATCCCAATGAAATAGTGATAGGATTGTCCGGGGCCCCAGAAATTGGTCCACCCACCACGGTGCCCGAATTCGATGCTCCACTCAATTCCATGTCGATCCAGCCAAAACCAAAAGATGCATGGAAATTCTGCCTTCCAAGCTAAATCCGATTCAAAACCCAAAGAAAGTTAGGTCCTGCCTCGATCGCCCTATCTAAAATTTTCCACACACTCTCGGTCTCGACCAAGATAGACTAGAAGACGGCCCCCTACCTAGGCGTCGATCGCTAGGCCGGACCTCCACAGTTGCCTGGAATCTTATCTAGCTGCCATTGTTTCAAAACCCTCCAACCCAGCCACCATCATCAAAACTTTCATCAATGTGACATATAAATCATCTATCACACATAGACATACATAAATAAAGAATGGTAGATAGAGAGAGGACATTCTTATTTTAGTCTATTTATATATTTTCTCCAAGATTCGATCACACAATAGATTCTTTAATTTTGTATAAAGAACATGGTTCAAATATCCAATTATCTACAATTTATAGGTTGCAAGATCATAAGGAGATGATTAATCTATCTATATAAAT
>ML818053.1:69770-82993 GCA_009831015.1 Picea engelmannii
TGCATTATATTTAAATGTTGATCATAAATCTGAATATCTACATTGTGATTATTTGAACAATCATAAAAGAGTTTACATCATAAAAATTTAGGGAGGCATGTTGATGGGGATGGATGTGTTAATGATGACCACTTGTTAGAAGGTTTTATGGGTCATTTAATTTTTAGAAGGGTTTTAGTGGTGGTGCAAAGGTTAGTTGGGGAATAGCATTGCTATGCAAATGTGTCCAGGGTTACACAAGGTGTAGAGCCTTTGTGCATGAAAATATCCCATGTGTGTGAGGGAAGGTATTTATCTTCTCTAATTTGGTTTTCCTCCATTATTAAAGGGACTTAACACATCTCTAGGGTACAATCCAAATAAATGCAAACATATTCTCCTTCCTAAGATCAACACATATACGAGGTACAATGAGAATAGATGTGAATGCCATCTCCTTTATAAATCGATTCATAAACACCCTTTTAAGACTTAGAATGTGTCTCTTTTAAGATACGTGTATACAAATTCTATCGATTATAAAATAATGTCAGTTGAGTCTAGCATGGTTGGTTGAGAGGAATTTTTTTTATCATCTCCACTTGAGTCAAATCCTTCTCGTGACATGATTGTTCTTGATAATTTGATTGTTGATTGGGATCTTCACAAGTTGATTGTTAATGAGGGATAGTAAGGTATTGATGATTCCATCCTCAATTATCTACTTGAGGGTGTCATTAATTATATTCCAAGGAAAAAAATGTATACAATTTGAAAACAAAGAAAAATATAAAATGCGGACTTAAATACATGCCTTCAAGAAGCGAGTCACAACTCACCATAAAACTATAATCAAGGCTTGAATGGATGAATTGTCAATTGTGTTGGACTAATAACATTATATTATAGATAGAGGAACCCTCTCCTATGATTTTATTTCCCATAAAATTCTTTATTTGATGATCTACAAAACTAGGGTTTTTCTCAATAAGGGACAATGCAATTTTTGCACTAGGGGTTGATTTTGAAAAACATTGGCTTAGGTGATTTGGGTAGTGTTCTCACATCGACCTTTGACAAAAAAAATTGTGAGAGATTAAAAAATTCAATTATGATGCTCGGTTTGGATTTTATGCCTTCAGACGAAATTCTCAATGTGTCCCTGAATGGCTTCAGGAAGCAAGTTGCAATTCTCCATGAAAATCTATCCAAGGCTTAAATGGACGAACCATCAATTGTCTTGGAATCTTGAAACTGGATTAAATCTAAGGGAACCCCTCTCCTACAAATAATTTTCCTAGAAAATGATTTATTTGACGATCTATAGAACTAGGGTTTTTCTCAGTAAGGGCCAATGCAATTTTTGTACTAGTGGTCAATTTTGAAAAACACTAGCTCAGGATATTGTGGGTAGCGTGATCATGTGGGATTTGGGAAAGCACATTTGCGAGAGATTATAAAACTCAATTATTCTACTCAGTTTTATTTTATTCCCCTAAACCAAATTATCATTGTGTCCCCGAATCACTTTAAGAAGCGAGTTGCAAACCACCATAAAACTCCAAGCGGGGCTTGGATGGACGAATCATCGATTTTGTTGAATTCCCAACACCATAATCATTCTCATGGTAGAATCATCTAACCAATCCCATTCCATGTTTGGCTACCATGTAGCATTTGTTCAATATTTCACCTCTTAGTTTCATTGCTGATATGAGCAAGGCACTTTCCAAAGGTTGGTCAACTCATCCATTCCATTTTCCCAATATTCTTCATCACTAGATGCATGAACTTATCCAAGCTAATTTATTTTAGCTAAGCCCCAACATATAATAAAAGAAAATTATTTAATTTGATTAATGGTTATCTTATCCATCGTAAGAAACTATAGTACTTATAGTGGGGAAATCCCCCCTTTAACTACACCAGGGTTTAAGATGCAGACAGAGCGAATGGCCATCTAAAAGTCAATCTAGTTTCTACTCTACCCCAAACATACCAAAATAAATGAAAATAAATCAATAGGAGAGAAGATCAGGTAACTGTACCTTTTATCCTATGTATGGTGATGAACTCCTCAAGCTCTATATTTCCAAAGACTACAAGTCTCCTCCCAAGGCTGACCTACATACAAGGATAGGCAAACAAGGACTATAAGCATACAACTTCTATTCATAAATTAGGGTTAGATATCAAATGTAATACATAAATCAAAGAAGAAAACATAAAAGATAATGATTTGGGGCAAGGAAAAGATATTCTTTTATTCATCAAACAAAGACTAAAACTTACAATCTATGTCAGCCACCATTCTGCGAACCTAGTCCAATATCCTCTTTGCAATTCTCCAAGTAAAATTTCAATAGGAATCTTCTCACAATATTCTTATCTCCTCAAGGAGGGGGAATGGATTGAATGGAAGAAGAAGGGGCTGAATGAGGGAATACTGAGGAAGTTACTTAAAAAATCTTGAAAATGCTTGGACAAGGAGGGGAGTGAAATTAGGCAGAGTTTCACTATTCTTATGCTTGTATGTGAAATGAGACCACAACACCTCATTTTATATGACAAAGGGATGGTTATTTAGTTGGGTGATGGGATATAGCAGGTGAATTGGTTGGGAAACCTCCAATAGCCGGTGAATTTCACCGAATTCCTTACAACTTTTAATTTTTGCAACTTTTACAAGCTTACGCGTGCTTTTTAGTGTGCAACAAGCATATGTACGTGGGATATATAGCATGCATCAACCATATGTACATAGGATGTAGTGGTGTAGGGTGTGTACATGATCTAAAAAATTGTTTTTTAAGAAGAAATTCTCAGCAATGATTTGGAAAATGATGCAAGTAAGTGGGCCAAGGCCATATATGGATGAATAGGGAATTTTAGGGCTATAATAGATTCCCCCTAATGTGTAAGGTTAGAATAGAAAATGATGACAGAAATACATTACAATATATTCACCAATGTACAAAATCGAGTGAGCCCGAGAACATAGTTCGGTAGGTGCCATCTTCAAAACAAAAAATTTCTCTCCTAGGTGGGCATACCCATGCTCGAGATGAATTAAATCATGGATACCAATCAAATACACTGAAGATCCATTTCATATAACTATATAAAGTGTATCCGCAAGAAATACCCACCGGATCTACATCTCAAAATCAATTGAAGATATACAAGCATAGTATGTATCTTTAAGAAGATAATAACACCTGTTGTTGGAGGTGAGGCCTTCAAAGATCGAGCAATAACTTCAAGATATTAAAAAATCAAGTAGGAGTACAATGGGAGTGTATAACTCACTACCTTGAGGTCTTCAATGACTCATCATGAAAATACATGAGGATCTCAATGATTAGGAAGAGAACTTCGTTGATTTCGAATATGAACTCGACTGGACTCTCGAGATGGCCGACTCATGGAAGTCAAAAGACAAACTATAGAAAGGACAAATTAGGTTGGGTAAAAATTCCCTTGGACAAAAGCATGAAATATGACCAGACTCAAGAAACATGACACTGACATAAGTTTGTGATGCAGGAGGCAACGTAAACTCTGCATGTGTTTGGAAGAGTAACCAAATGGAGGACACAAATCTATGTAGCAAGAACAACTTCCTAAGGTCATACTAGATCTCAATGCTTGACGGACAAATGAAAGGATGTGGTTTGTCCAAGGGTGACTCTCTTTGATGTTGAATATGCGCTTGAAAAATAATAAAATTATTCTACGTTACAAAGGAGGAATGAGTGTCGCAAGAAAGCATACTAGTTCCAAGCACATGGAACATACTAATGCTCAGAGAAAAGAGACATGTGCAAGAAAAGGACACTCGGGGAAAATTCCTCCATGGGTCAAGGTGTCATCTCACAGAAGCAAGACGTGTTACAAGGCTTGCGTATAATAAATGCTTCAAAGGTTCAGTTGAGAGCAACATGGAGCCAACATTAGGCCAAATACGCAAAGTTGAGACTCACAAATGCGATTAAGAAAGACACAATGAGACCCCTTCTATGTAATTTTTATGAGCACAAAGAAGGAAAACTCGTTAGTTTTTTCACGTTTAGAGAGTCTGAAAAAACATAAAAAAGACTCCAGGGAGTGCCTTTTTCGGAGATAGTCTAGTCGGTTCGAAAAGGGGGTAAAATTGCACCGAAAAGATGTCTATTCAAAACCATTTTAATGAGTGTGACATAGACAATATAACTCGACAATCTTTTCAATTTTAAGGAGAACTGAGGAGAAGTCTCCTAGCGAGGCAAATCTCTTGAGGCGTACCTTTTTATTCTATAATATACAGGGTAGAAAAAGATTTAAATTCATGTCATTATATGTTCTTCTGGACCAATTTAACGAGTGTGAAGGAACAAGGTCACTCAATGATATTTTCAATTTTAGGGAGTCTAAAAAGAGCTTAACTATGGACTCTAGTGTGGTTCCTTTTTCATAAGTAATCTCCAAGGCCCGAAAAAAGTGATAAACCAAAACCAAGGAGAATGTTCCTAGAGAATACTCTTAAAGAGAACCGAAGTTCCTAGAGAATACCTTTATTCGTGAAATTAGCCATCTGAACCAGAAAAGGGGTAAACTACTGCTGGACAGATGTGCCTTCAAATTTGAGTTTGGCGAGCGTGAAGGAAAACAAAATTGCTCGAAAATATTTTCATTTTTAGAGATTCTGAAAAGGGCTTAAAGAAGAGTCCAGGGGGATACTTTTCTCAGTTAATCTAGACGAGATCGAAAATAATAAGTGTAGTCTCATTGGATGTTGCTTTCAAATTTCAAAGTGAGCTTGAAAGACAACAAAGAGTGCTCATTAGGGAGTCCCGAGGGTAAGGCCAAGAATGATGGTGCATCAAAAGAATGAGGCTTTAACTTGTAATCATGACAGGACTAACAAGGACTCCCAAGCCTATATTCATAACTGACAGCATGGACGCAAAAATGTGGAAAGGATATACCTAGGTCATCCATGTAAAGGTAGGAAATACCACCTAATTATGACACTTATAGAGAAACAATGAAGGTTCTGTGTCTCACTTTGATGGGGTCGATCCTTTGATAAAGTGGAAAAGACAATGAGATGTAGAAATTGGAAATGGAATTCTAATTTATATGCAAAAAGTTGAAAAAATGACTTTTACCAAGGGATACCAAAAAGTGACCCATACCAAAAAAATTACCAAACCAAAAGGAAAAGAGTACTGGAACGTCCAAAAAGAAACCCAGAAACAGAATCAAGTGATCACCAGGCCAAAAAGAATGACAAAGGGGGTCATAAGGGGGTCAAAAGGGCCAAAAAATTCTATAAATAGAGGTTAACAACTCATTTTGACCATTGGAATTTTAAAATCAACCAAAAGGTGAAAAACCCCCTTTGCTAAAAGAGTTGATTCTAAGAGCTTCAGTGGACAAAACAACATTCTACTTGGACCAAGTAAGTAAAAATTCCTCCCTTTTGCATTTCAAATCATTTTTATGCATTAGTTTTAGGTTTTAAGGGGGAACACTCTACTAAAAAGAGTGGCCCTTCATGTACGCGGGTTGTCTAAGGCCATCTCGCGTATGTACTTGGACAGGAAGCCACCATCCCACATAAATACATGACTGTGTAGGATATAACCCGCATACACCTTGAAACACTTTGAAAAAATCAAGATGCAAGTACAAACTTCCTCCACTTTTCCATGAAACATGATGTATATTCACTAGAGGGAGAGGGAGCATGAGGACATTGATATTTTGGTCGAAGATGACCCTATAGCCATCGCCGCACTAAAACATTGTGGACTATGGAAGTTTTTCAAATGTCCATTCATGAGGGCACAACCTAGGCTTCTCAATGCTCTTGTGGAGTATTGGCACCCAGATGAAAAGGCCTTTATGCTAGAGGGTCAATCATTATCCCCCACCACCAAGGATATCTACTTCTTGACTGACCTCTCGAGGAGAGGGGAACCAGTCAACCTGAGGAATTTCCCCATGSGCCTTTCAACATAGAGGATTATATTTAGATTTATTGTGAGGATGGAACTRAGAAGGTAGGTTCTTGGGTGGTGATTCACAAGMTCACCAGTCTATCTCTGCACCTMTGCATATGATATTACTCTTGATCAGGCAGATTACTGGATCTRTGACTCTACATCARGCCTCTCGGGCACACATGAATTGTGCCATTCAATGTTTAGAGGAAAACATTTTTTATTGGAGTACGACAATGTTGGTGTGCATGAAGAGACAACTTAAAGAGTGTTGGCAGTGTACCAAAAATAACTTTTGGTTTGGTACCATTTTTTTCTCCTTCTTCAAGAGGGTGCCCAGTCTCAGCCCTAGAGAGATGGTATAGGGGCATGCATCCTCCTTCCTAGTAGTGACCAGGTGGGCAGCGTTGTTGCCACGACAGGGTGGATGGAGGACCATAGAGGCCTTCAATGACACATTCTTTGACTGGTGGGAACAAAATATCTTGGTGATCAAGGATTACCCATATGTTAGGATCAACTTCTCTAAAGACCCTAGCATGCCAGTGCCTCCCGACAAGCAGCAAGGCGAGATAGGTAACATTCTTTTTAAAGTTTATTTAATTTTTTAAATTTCATATATATCCTTTTTATGCGTGTATAGAGTATTGACTTGTGTAATAGATGTGGGGCCTATGCGATCAACGGACTTCACTAGGACTCAGTGACGTCCTTAACCCGAGGTAGGACCAACAACAGCTGAAGGACCAATAACTGCAGGGAGACCCCATCCAGAGAGGCTGAGAGAGTTCTTTAATCAGTGGAGTGAAACCTCACTGCACTCACTTGTACTGTACCAATGGTGGAGATTGAGAATCTCCCCCCTTCTATGCAGCCTCATGTAGTATTGATGCCACGGACTTGGTCCCAACTATTCCGATGTTTGGCCAACATTGTTGTACATAATGGCAGGGCCAATAGTCCTCGTGCTTAGAGAGCATAGAGCATTGATGTGTTGATGTCACTCTTTGTATATGTATTTTTTGAGGGCATAAGCCCAACGATGTATACTTAACACTTTTTAGGCGTTCACGCCCACCTATGTACTCATGACACTACTTTTTGGAGAGAAATATACATATTTACATATTTTCTGTCTTATGGATGACATTTTTACAAATGTATGTACATGTGTATGTGTGTTCTTTTATTTTTATGTGTGTGCAACATGCCAATCTAAAATTTGATTATATAGAGTATATGTTATACGATTAAATCTGCGACAGTGAAAAAGAAGACATAAATAACTACACGTCCACAAAACAGAACAGACAAAAATGTATAAGAAACTATACATATATACACGAAGTCACCAAGGCGACCAACCTAAGAGTAGTATTTCTTGAGGTAGAGTCCATTTCTAGGCTCCACCAAGGAATTTCCCTCCAAATCAACCAGTCGGTAAGAGCACTTCTTCAATACCTCTTTCACAATGAATGGTCTAAACCACATGGGTTTGAACTTGCCTTCCCCTAGAGGATATTTGTCTTGATCATAGACCAGGACAAGATCGCCTTCGGAGAAAATATGAGGATGAACGAACTAATCATATTGGCACTTGACTCATTGATTATTAGCCTCATTTGCTAAGGCTATATCACAACGTTGCTCATCAAGATGCTCCAGATATAGAAGGTGTTCCTCAAGCGGTGAAGTGTCTGACAATAATTCCACTGCCAACTTTAAAAAAGGAATATGACACTCAATAGGTAAGATTAGTTCCAGCCTGTATACTAGTTGAAAAGGTGAAAAACTAGTGGAAGTCTCTACATATGTTCGGTAGGCCCACAACGTTGAATATAACATCAAATGCTAATTTTACTTGGCATATTGATTGTTCACTGAAGAATAGTCTTGAGAGACTTATTCACAGCTTCAACTTGACCATTCTCTTGCGGGTAATAAGGAAATGAATGCTCAGTTTTAACCCAAGCTTTGTTGTTAATTTGGTCATCATTTGTTTTTGGAAGTGATTACCATGGTCAGTGAAAATCTCCTTCAGGATACCGAACCTTGCTACTATCTGATTAAAGATGAAAAGAGTCATTGTTTCACCATCATTGTTGAATGTTTGCATAGCTTCGACCCACTTGGTGAAGTAGTATACTGCTACGATGATGTAACAATGCCCCCTGGTCGAAGCCAGGTGACATGTAGTAAATTCAATCCCCCACTTGGTGAAAGTACCAATAGAAATGATAGTAAACATAGGAGTAGGATGTTCCTGCATCTTCCAAGAGAAGGTCTGGCATGGATGGCACTTCTTGATTGCCTCCACACAATCCTTGATTAACGAGGGCCAGAAGTAACCAGCACGTAGAATCTTTTGGGTTGTTGCCAACCCAGAAAAATGACCTCCAAATGATCCAGTGTGACTGTCAGTCAAAACGAGCTCTGCTTCTTCATGGATAAGGCATTGCTGAAGAATGCAATCTACACCTTGACTATACAAACTATCATCGAGTATAAGATAGTTTCACGCCTGATGTCGAATTCAACGACGCTCATCATGGGAAGCAGAAGTGGGGAACTTCAAAGTCTGGAGATACACAAGTTTATATCCATGCCAGGGGTCCAAACATGCAATTAGAAAAAGATATCCCTTAATAGGTGATTCTTCGAGCATGATATCACTAGACTCGACCGGAAGTTTTGAAATAAGTTTGGTAAAGACCAATGAATTTTCGGATTTTTCCATGATCAACCATGATCTCTGTTGGCGATACAATAAAATCTAAGAGACGACATGTCGTCATGAAGAAAATGCACTTGTTAGGATTCAAGCAAATCCTATAGTAGCAACATCACTCAAAGATTAGTCAAAGATGGGCGAGATGATCAGATCTTTTGCGAGAGCGTGATGCTATATCATCAAGGTAAGCCTTGATTGTGTGTCTAAGGTAATGAAAATAAAACGACATGGCCCACTGGAAGGAATATCCAGCATTCTTCAAGCCAAAAGGAATCTTACGATACGTGAATGTCCCCCAAGGACAAATAAAATCCATTTTATGTTGGTCCTTGGGTTTGATTTGAATCTGATTGTATCCTGAGAAACCATACATGAATGAAAAGACCTCACAACTAGCACATTCATCGACAATCTGATTGATAAATGGGGTAGGTAAATTAACTTTTGGATAGGCCTTATTCAATTCATGGAAGTCCATACACATGCGAATTGTGCCTTGTTTCGTATTAACCGGAATCGGGTTGGACACCCATTTCATCCACTGTGTAGGGTAGATAAAACCAACTTTGAGAAGTTTCTCTACTTCTACCTTAATTGTTGCCAATTTTCGAGGATTGACTGGAGGAACCTTCTATCAAATCTGTTTGGCATCAGGATAATTCGTAATTTCATGCTCGAAAATTTGTGGATCGATGCCTGTCATTTCCTCGTAAAACTGGGAAAAAATTTCACGAAATTCTTTGAATAATTCAGTGTAAGTTCGAATCTCTTTGGGGGAGCATTCCACTCTGATGAAAACATTCTCCACAACGGTGGGGGTTTTGGAGATATCTATTGGAATCATTGTAGTAATTCTTTCCATGTTACCCTCGACATAAACTCCATGTGTAGCCATAGGATTGATAGAACAAGGCTTATCTCCATTCATGGTCAAAACGAATTATCTCACCTCTATTCTCCTTAACTAGGGAAGAAATTAAGATCTATAATGTGTATCATCCCAAGTTCTATCGGGACCAGTCATTGTCTCAAGAATAACCTTGTCTTAGGTAAAGACAAAGTTTAAAGGATCTTGAGTGGAAAAAGAATCTTTATCCCGAATAGGCTCGAGAACTGGATTTAACTCCGATGCGAGAGTTGGATCGAGGTTGGTTGAAGTCTGTGAGACAATTTTATACGCAACCTTAGCTACAAATAAGAGCATGGCCATGTCGCAATTCCCTAATCCTTCCATTGAAGACGATGGGGAAGGTAAATTCCATGGATCGTTAAAGTAGTTCATTCAAAATGATGGTAGTTGCAAAATTACATACCTCGGCTGGTCGGGAACAACCAATATAAGCCTTAAATCGCTAGAAGGCAACGGGTAGAAAAACATTCCCATAATTGACGGAAACAAACAAAAACGTAAATTGACAGTGCCAGGTTGTCGATTATCAATCATCGAGACTGTGGAAGCCCCCAATGAAGGGTCATGATGAGAGTAGGACAACTGACCATCATGTGGAAAACACAAGACTTGAAAAACCGTAGAAACCACCACATGCATCGCATAATTCCAACTTCTTCCTAACAACAAGTTGTAGTCGAGAGGCACATCGACCAGTTCAACTTTGACACACACAATTTTACCTTCCAACTGCACAAGAAAGGAAGAAATAATTATGTGTGGTCTAAACGATCGATTGTCGAATGTCATAAGAAAAGTAGGCAATGGAGACAACTCAGGTTGGTCAATGGCCTTTCAACATGAAAATGGCATCATGCAAGTCGAGGCACCCTCATCAACCACAATACGAAAAAATGTTTTGCGTAAAATATTTTTTGGTGTAGGCCACTAGTATCTGAAAAGCCACATGGTGAGGAAGATGGGGTTTTAAGTCATTTGGATCGAAGACAATCGCTCCTAGGTTACAAGTCTCTATCTCCCGCAAGGCGGATAAGAGAGCTTTACTCTACGAGGGGAAACTTTGGAGGACCTCCAAAGCATACATCACGCAAGGGGTCTGTGCCATATATTATACAACGAAGTATTTATGGGTGGCCTTCACATTTGGATTGTGAGAAGCCTTCTTAAACACACCTTTTGGGATGTGATTCATCATTTCACCCACCACCTTATCGATTTGGAGATGAGTCAAAGGGCTAGTGGATTCCTTGCCCCTCCCAGAAGATTCTGACATTCCGTAGTCTCAAGCCCTGGTCACTAAATAAGCCTCGACATTCATCATATAAATATTTACGGTTGAATTATTATTGGTGGGCACAAGGGGTCCCTAACTGCCCCCCTATCGCGCTCGTGGATGCAGAAGCCTGAGTCATGTTTTTCCCTTGTGGAAAAGGGTTCGTTAGCACAATAGGTTGTTGTTGTGCTAATAACTTTTGGCCTTCTACAAGCTGAGGGAACATATGAGTCAGGTGGTCTTCCATGCAGAGATTAGACGAATACTTCGACTTCTTCTTCTCCATTTTTCCCCCGCCAAAATTATTGGTAGTATTTTTATCCCTTTTACCCTTCTTATTTCATTGATTTTTATTCCCCTTGGACTTTTGTTTGGTATTAGGGTTCATGGACTGCACATTGTGTATGTTCTACATCTGGGTAGGGGGAATGACCAAACTTAGAGTCTAGCTAACCACAGTCTGTTGTGTTAAAAATTGTTGCAATTGATTTGGCAACAGGTCTATGGAATTGCTTTGTGCTGATCCCACAATACCATAGGCATGGGGTCCATAATTTTTCTTGGCCTTATCGAGAGAATACCATGACACATCCCAAAAAATCTTGTAGAGCATGCAAGATTAAGAGTAGATCAATTCAAGATGTTGGGCTCTCATAATCGCCTCCTCTTCTAAAAACACTTCGGAAGTCGCAACGTCCTTGGATATGCAGGGAACCAAAGACTTAAAAAACCACTCAAACAAAAAATCAAGAGGGACCTTGACATTAATTAATCTCTTTCTGCACCGCCATTCTCGAATATGATCAGAGATGTGGTCATCCTTGGTTTTCTCAAAGTTGTCCATCAATTCAGTGTTGGCATCATATCTCACAGGTAACTGGAAATGGTTCAAGAAAACAAATTCCAAGTCGTTGAAGTAAGAGTACCTCAAGCCATCAATCTCAATATACCACTTTGCAGCACCCCCCATAAGAGTGCATTGAAAAAGGAAAAACTGGACATAGTCGTCATTCAATGAGTTTGACGAGCACCATAAATGAAAATTCTTCACATGATCACATGAATCTTCGCCAGGCTTTCCCTCAAATTTTAGAATATATGAAGGTAACTTAGTTGACATGGGGGGCCAATGCGGATTGTGAGAAATTGGGTCGTTCAATAATCTCGATAAATCTAGCAGATGTAACGTTGCCAGAAACGATATTTTTGGTTGTGAATTATTTACAGGAAAAGAGGGTCCTTGATTTTGAATGGAAACATTTTTCCAGAAAAAATTGTATTGTTGTCCAGGGTTTTGGTAGAAACCATGGCCTTGACCAACGTAAGGTAATTGCGTATGTTGGGGTGTCATCGAATGAATCCCAAAATTGGATGACATAGCCTATGCGGGGATTGCTCCCTTTATTTTGTTCCAAGGATGATGGAAGGGGATGCCCCTAGCTGATCTGATGGACATGGGTACATATCCTTTCCAGGGGTTCCATTGAGCATGGAAGGGGTTTTCACCGACTGACATTGCTTGTGAGGGAATCAATCCCTGCCAAGGATTCTAAAGACCCTATGTGGAGAAAAATCTAGTTTTCATTGTAAGTTTTAAACCTGCGAAGTAAAGTAATGCATATAGATTCTTAAGCAATACATAAATTAATCAATGGCTCATACACAAAGTACACAGATATTTTTACCGGAAATCCTCAACCGGGAAAACCTTTCTTATTTTGATTATATCGAATTTCATCATTCGCCATACAATATATACAATGTTTTTAGGTATTCTGTAGATACCAAAACCCTAATCCCTTAATCTGGGATTAATTTACAAATCATCTAAAAATAGCAAAATCTAGGTGAAGAGATCGTCAGACGCAGTTGTCGTATCTAACGCACCCACACACACACACATGCAAAGAATATAACACATACCCAACATTATCCCACTTGTTGTTTTCTTTGCATCCAAGGGTCCAGGGGATTATATAGTCAACAATCCAGGGCAGCAATGCCCATTGTTACTCTACACCAAGAGAACTTTTCTGTGCTCACAGACTTTGTCAATGAATCTGCAACATTCTTCAAAGTGTCAACCTTTTCCAGCAATACCTTCTTTTCCTCAACCATGTCTCTCACAAAGTGATATTGAACATCAATATGCTTTGTCTTCGAATGATAATTTGGGTTCTTTGCCAGGAATATTGCACTCTGACTGTCACAGTCTAATCTCACTGCTTGTTGTACCAACCCAATACCTGAACACAATATTTGTAACCATACTGCTTCCTTGCTTGCATGAGTGGCTTCCATGTATTCAACTTTTGTAGTTGAGAGTGCCACTACAGCCTGTCT
>ML818054.1:16268-36770 GCA_009831015.1 Picea engelmannii
TTCCCACCAGATGGAAGCCTTTCCATTCAGATTGAAAGTGGCCACTCGGGCCTTCAAATTCTCTGAGAAATCATGGACTCTGAAATATTTCTTCAGTCCAAGTAGCCAAGCCTCAGCTTCCTCTCCCTTCTTTATCTCGTCGTTGAAGGAGGGAGGTTTGGCCTTCCTAAATTCCTCAAATTTATGACTCTTAGAGGTCTTTTGCTTCTTCTGTTTTCTACGAGAATAGGAACTGGTCTTGTTGCTGGAAGAGCCTTCTGAATCACCAGCTTCCTTCTCAGTAGAATCATCTGGTACTGGTCCTTTACCTCTAGGGTGGACCTTTCTGGATGTGCTTCTCTCAGTGTGGCCACTGACACGACCACGATTCTGCATCTCCGGTTCATGCTGCATTTGTCATTGTAGGTCGGATAAGCTCTGTAGTAAAACTGAATTAATTTCGGTTTGCTTTTCTTGTTCTTTCATCATCCTTTCATTGTCGGCCTTGCAGCTTTTCAACTCCACCATGAGACTCCTCACAGTCTCGGCTAGGTCTGGAGGGGTTCCCATTGCTCTTCTTTCATCAGACTCTTCGTCTCTGTTGTGGGAGCCTTCTCCCATCTCTTGGTGAGTCACCATACTTTGCGTCTGTGGATTCCCGCGGTTGATCTTCGGTTTGAGTGAAAAGACAAAAGTTGGTTATTAGTCAAGAGTTAAATTCATGTTATAATTTGCACATAATGCTATAACTCTTTCACATAAATACACAGTCGGGTTTTCATATTCCAAGTTTTTAATCCTGGACAAGATAGTTAGGTCAGGGGTTACTCCTCATAGGAGCGCTTCGAACGGAGTTTATGCGCGAATCGTGCATGAGCCCAATTAGGCCGAGTGTTGTAACCATGCTCTGATACCACTTTGTAACACACCCACTAACTAAATCAAATTTTTCCGGTCCTCTGTCGGATTCGAACCCCTAAATAACCATGGAGGCCTAGCATAAGTTGGCTCCTTCCCTCTCCTTCTTCGTTCCCACGCAATCGAGGGTTATATTCACTGTTCCATTTGAACGCAACGTCCTTTATATTTTGCGCTTCGGCGTTACAGAAAGACCCAAACATTCTATTCTGCAACCGTCGAATCCCTGTCAGGGCTGGCGAGCGACCAATAAGGATGAATCCCTACGGGGTCAGCGAATGGTCAATAGGAACAAACCTCAACAGGGGTAGAGAATCCGCCAATGGGAAACAAGCCCTGTCGCACATTTAGGTATAACACAGGTGGCGAAAGGGAAACGCGACATGAGGGTCGTCATGACAGGGAGGGTCCCCACTTCACACGCCACACTATTTCGGACCCCCCCCCCTCATTAAATGTAGAATGGCAAGGGGGGTCTAAAATCCATTGGGAAACCGTTGATCACACTGAGTAAATTTCGACTGTTCGAGAGTTGCGCGCCCAATTCCGGACCCCCCCCCTACCGCTAAAGGTAGAACAGTAAGGGGGCTCCGGAATGGAACCTCAGTCGTAGATCTGGACGGTTGAACTCTGGCTGTCCAGATCCGCTCGTCGCTTATCCTAACGCTTATTCAAGTCCTGGATTAAGTTGACGTCTCCTCCCCACATCTAACGGTCATTACAGACTCAGAGATCCTCCGAAAGAATCTCCTTCATCCATCGGGGTTTCGAAGTTTCTAATGTCAAAACTCATTCACCCTCAAGATTCGCGATCCTTCGAATGTGCCCCTAGCGCATTATCCCTCAGGCTAAGCCGGTGGTCCACGTGACCACTACCCCGGGACTGTAGTCAAACCTCTACGTCGGGGTTTCGGGATTTTCGATGTCGATGTGCATATGCCCACGGGGTTCGTGATTCTCCGATTCCCGATGCGCCTTTGCTTCAGCTAGCCCTCCTGGCTCAGCCCTGGTCCACGTGACCGTTACCCCGTGTCCACAACCTTACCCCATCGGGGTTTCGTATTTCGTGATTTCATAAGGGATAAATACCCCATCCACGGGATTCCCGATATTCCGATGAACCAAACGTCAAGGGATGGCTTCCCTTGTCATAACTTTCCCAATCACTCTGATCTCCTCCACGCGTCCCTCCAAATGGACGGTCCAGATCCTTATCGGGGTTTCAGGACTTTCGAGGTCCTGGTTCCTTCGACCTCAGGAATGTCGATTTCCCGATGCGCCAAATGCCGATGGCGCTTGATCTCCGCCACGTTTCCTCTGCCAACGGACGGTCTAGATCCTTGTCAGGATTTCGCGTATCGCGATTCCCAACTTCAAGGGTTTCACACCTTTGGAAACTATGATTCTCCGGGATCTGCTGACACGTGTTCCACCTAATGGATGGTTCTGATCTTGTCGGTAAATCGCGGATCGCGATTCCGTATGACAAGATTTCTTTGTGCTCGGAAACTCCGATTCTCCGACTCTCGTCAGATTTTTGACACCTGTCCCTCTGGACAGACGGCTCGGATTATGTCGGGGTTTTCACCTGGGACTTCCCCAATCTCTTGTTACCAGGACTCCCGATCCCGCGATTCCTGATTTCCAGAAATGGGAGATCTCGCGGCACGTGGCCTCCGTCGCTCGGACAACTCAGATCTATCCTGGGGGTTTTCACCCCTATACACTGGGGTCTTAACCCTCAGGTAACTCTGAACAGATCCAATGGCTGTCGGGTTTTCCAGTCGAGATCTGATGGCTCAGATCAGCTCCTACCCAAGCATTCTTTCATGACTCCCTGGACGTGGAAAAATCAATGGTCCAGATATTCTCATGGACCTTGGAGGTCTACGATCCAGAATTCTTCGTTGCCCGCGAAGACATAGAAGACAAAAGGGGTAAGGCCATTAGCATCCCTACCTTTTCCTACCGATCTAACGGTCGGGTGTGACTGTATATTTCCCGACGGAATCTCGTCCATCGATCATCACCTATCAGGAATAAGGTACTTAACTTCCCAGCTTTTTCCTCCGATCTGACGGTGGTGAGTGACTACAGATCTCCCGACGGGATCTCGTCCGTCGATTCGATACTTCGTCCTTATGCTGTCATCCCGGGTTTTCAAGAGGATCGTTCCTCCTCGTGTAGGTTTACTAAGGTCTTACGCCTTCATCTTCTCCTCCACAGTTCTTCATGGACTTTTCAAGGAGGGTCTCTCTATAGGGAGGTTTACCCAAGGCATTGTCTGAGGCAGGTAAGGGTATCGTTCTCTCGAGAACTAGACGTGAAGTCTAAACTAGATCAGTACGCATATAAATAATGATTCATGAGGACATAAGCCATACGTAGTCTTCTCATACAAGTATACAACTACTATTACTGATCATAGCACCATACATACATTCTTATAATGAGATCATTCGCAGTTTATGAGCATATATGTCAGCATATAAATTTCAAGATGCAATATGAACAAAACACTTATCATAAATAACTTCAGAAATGGGTGCAACTGTTTAGAGGGGTGCTCGTTTCGACCAAACCATAGGCTCAGCGACTCCCAAAGGATTTACCACTAGCCACCCCCGAGCTGAGACCACGATGTTCTGAGACTACGTCTCTCTGTCTACCAGTGACCAGGAGTGAAGCTTGCAGTCCTTCCTCTCTGCTATCACTCACTCTGCGTAATGCTAGAGTTCCCCTCGCGTCTCCCCTCTCAATCGCATCTGCCATACGCCTTATCCTCTCGCGAGGTTGCGTGTGGCGCGATTTCCCTCACACTGATCAGGCCTAACGGCTCTATGGATGGGCGGTTCACCATCCCATCCCTCATCAATCCATCCGCCTACCAGTCTGCGAGCCATTAATTTTCAGGGCTAGCGAGCCACTTTTGGTTCTCTGGGCCAGTGGAGTCCAAATACGGTATTAAATTCTCAGTGGAAGTTAACGCCATCTTTTCAGGTGCCTTCCACCGCCATCGTGGTCTCTTTTTCTGCACATCCCCTCATCAGCATTAGCAATAAATTCATAATGTTATTCACATTCATTGACCTCTTCCTCAAGGTCCATTTACATCACATATTCATACTTATGAGTTTTCCATAGTCCTTGGCCAGTCCAGTTATATTTACAATTTGGGGGAAACAGGGTGTTACAACCTTCATCAAGAGTCCAAGTAGGATTGTCTAGAGGCTTATTTGGTGTAGAAGTTCCCTTTTTGGGTGGCATGTTGGCCAATTATCACTTTTGAACCTTGATTTTTAGGTGGTTCTGCTAGAAAATATTTCTTTTGTTGTATCTCCCAATTTTCGGCCCTTCTGGGTATGTAACTTTATTTTATGTAGTTCTCTGATATTTCTTCTCTGTAATGCCACGGGTCTGATCAAAATTGGATGTTCCAAGTGGAATTTATGGTAACTTCCCCACAACTTGCTGATTTTTGGGCTTTCTTGAGACTAGTCAAACTACATATTGTACACTATCCAATGAAACTACATATTGGCCTTTCTTGAGACTAGTCAAACTACATAGTGTACTACATATTGTACACTATCCAATGAAACTAGTCCCACAAAATTTGGATACTCTATGAATAAGTTATGATTGTTTTACCTGGAGCACCTTCTTGAGACTAGTCAATAGGACTAGTCAGATACCCTATCTTCCACAGGGTGTATATACAAATGTAAGATGACCCAGAAGATGAACATTTTACCATAGATAACTTACTAATTTATGTGAATATACTATGGAGTTCAAGGTTTGAAACGTTACAGAAAAATTTTTATAGCAAAAATTTTGCAATGACTCAGTTCAGGATGATTCCAGAACCCTATCTTGCACAGGCTGTATCTATGAAAGTATAAGGCCTCAGGAGCTGAAATGTTAACCCAACATACCTTGATCCATCTACTAAATATCCTCAAAGTTGTTCCTTCTGTAACGTTGTAAAAAATAATTTATAGCGAAAATGCCAAGGTGTCTCAGATGTAGCAGCGAAACCCCAAGACCTTGAGCTCTGATACCATATGTTAAGAACCAAATATCAATATAGCATAGAAAAACATTAGAATAAGTACTCAACACCTTGAAAAAGATATAATTTCAAATAATAAGCCTTTTCGAGGGGGCAACCTCCTTTTACCCCACATAAATGTTCAACTACAAGATGATTCCAAATGAAAATGTCTCCTTGGTATATATAGGAGACTAGGAGGTATACTTACAACTAATGGAATAAAGCGGACATAAATAAAATAAAATTACTAATGTAATATGCCCCAATTAAGGGGTAATGAGCCAATATTAGGGCTTAACATTTCAGATCTACAGAACATGGTATGTGGGATGCCCTCTATTTCTCTTAGTAAAAATGAAATTTGTAAGGGATGCATGCTAGGTAAAAATATAAAGAAAGCATTTCCTAGTAGTGACAACAAAGCTCATGGCATATTAGATTTGGTTCATTATGATGTATGTGGTCCCATGTCATCTCCCTCACTTAGTGGTTGTTTGTATTATCTCATTTTTATTGATGATTACTCAAAAAAATGTTGGATATATTTCCTTAAAGCTAAAAGTGACACATTTGATAAATTCAAAGAGTATAAAGCCTTTATTGAAAAGCAGACAGGGAAACACATATGAATCCTTCGAACAGACAATGGAGGAGAGTTTGAATCTCTCCAATTTGAGGATTTCTCCAAGTCACCAAGAATCAAGAGGCAGTTGACCGTGCCATATAACCCTCAACAAAATGGAGTTGTTGAGAGGAAAAACAGGATAATTTGTGAGGCAGCGAAAGCAATGATGTTTGACCAGGATCTGCCAAATTCTTTATGGGAAGAAGCTACCTCCACTATCATGTATATTCAGAATAGGTGTCCACATGCTATCTTGAAGGACAAGACTCCTGAAGAGGTATTCTCAGGGATCAAACCTGAAGTAGGGCATCTAAGGAAAAGAGGACAAAGATGGAACCCTCAGGAAAGAAAGGGGTTTTGTGGGGTACAATGAGAACTCCAAGGCTTACAGGATTTATGTACCAGGTTAGAGGAAAATAGAGGTAAGCAGAGATGTAACTTTCCATGAGGAAGCCTCATTTAATAAATCCAGAGAGATTCAGCAAGAATCAGAAGCAGTTCAACCCCTTTGGGCCTTTGGGAGAAAATGTTATATAAAAATAGATGATGAAAATCTAGGAAAATTTAATTCTAGATCAGATGAAGGCATATATATTGGTTACTCATCCAATAAGAAGGCCTACATATGCTATAATTTGAGGTTACATAAAATTTTGGAAAGCAAAAATGTGAAGGTGGATGATCTAAAATCAAGAAGAGTCAAATATGAAATTAAAAAAAAGGAAGGAAATGATGATAACGATGAAAAAATGAAAGAATTACATGAATAAGAATCACAACATGATGAAGAAGAATCACAAAGTGAAGATGAAGAATCACAAAATGAAAGGGAAGAGGAGGAATCACCAAGACAAAGTACAAAAGCACCTTCAAGAAGAGTATAGTTAAATCATCCTAAAAGTCAAATCATAGGAAACAAAAGTGTTGGGGTTGAAACTATAAGAAAACTAACAATTGGATCATAATAAACAATGCTCTCTCTAATAGAACCTAAACCATTTGCAGAGGATAACAAAGATGAAGATTGGATCAAATCCATGAATGAAGAACTTGATCAAATAGAAAAGAATCAGACCTGGGATCTTGTCCCAAGACCAATAAACAAAAATGTCTTAGGGACCAAGTGGGTTTTCAAAAATAAATTTAATGAAGATGGTCAAGTTATCAGGAATAAAGCAAGACTAGTGTGAAAAATATATGCCCAAGTAGAAGATATTGATTTTGAGGAAACATTTTCCCCAGTAGCCAGATTAGAAGCTATCAGAATGTTCTTGGCATTTCCATGTTTCAAAAAATTTAAAATATACCAAATGGATGTCAAATCAACATTCTTAAATGGAAATATAGAAGAATATTTTTATATAGAACAACTCGAGGGATTTATGTAAAGAGTATGTCTGCAAATTAAATAAAACATTGTATGGTCTCAAACAATCTCCTAGGGCATGGTTTTTGTAACATACCTAGCCACCCACAGGCCAGGCTACGCTACTTCAAGCCCGCTCTTGGAATTATTTCTCTTATAGATACCTTTCAAATTAATAAATATGCATAAAAGAAAGGAACTAAACAAAATGCACAACAATAACCAACAAGCATGCATATTCTAAAGATTGAATTCAACGATAAATAAATACACAACGTAATAAATCATACACAGGTACCATAACAGAGAGAACTTATCTTTATAAAATAATATAACTGACTGGTTGCATACCAAGGACATTCCACCCAACCGTAGATAATGATGTTCCAAGTCTCAACAACATGTCACCCCCGATCCAGGGCTATGAATCCACAAGGACAGTTCAAGAGTGTTGCTCGTCTTCCCAAACTAGTCAACACTCAAGCTCTCACAGGCTTCCCAATAGCCACAACAATCCAAGTAACCAAATCTCTTCTACCCATACTACACAAACAAAGATAATGGACCCCCACCCTTCTCTGTCACACAGTCCCTCGGGAAGTCCTTCTCCTTCTAGGGCTCCAGTGCAGCTGGTCCAAAATCTCCATGCTATGACTCTCAGGACTCACAGTTGTGAGAAAAGTTGGACACAGACCACACATCTCAGACATGCAGGTCTCAAATCATGGTTGGATTACACTAGAAATCTCTACAACCAATAATACCATGGCTTCACTTTAGCAGTTATTCTTCCTTTCCCGAGCCAAGACACGCATGAGGAAAGATGAATGAGTGAGGGAAAGAATGAAGTGAAATCTCCACAAGAGGGGTGAACAACGAGCAAGTGAGTGAAGGAGTGAATGAATGAATGCATGAGTGAGGCAACCAATAGAAGAACAAGAATGAGAACGTGAGTGAGAGAGAGAACAAACCCCCCAACAAACCAGGGACAAGTTTATGTAATTCTTAGGAATCAAGAACCTCATGGCCTTCCCCAAAGAAGATCGCATAATTGATCTCCCCCATTAAACAAAATGGGTAATTAAAAAATGAAATAAACAATTAGCCCCTCAAGCCCCCTCTCTTGTGGAATCATAGCCCTCTATAATTCTAGTCCTTGTCCGTCTAGTATCCAACGATGTATTTAGTATTAATAATGATCAAAACATTACATTTCTTAAGCACACTATCCTCTTTTAATTGTTTGGGCACTCTGGCCTCTCAACACTTAACAAATACATTATTTAATACAGGGCTCAAAACCTGGGGTGTTACATCCCCTTCCCCTTATTTTGGCACTGTCCTAAGTGCATATACAAAACAAGAATCAAAATTACCAAATTTATTCAAAACGTTGTGGGTACTCTTCCCACATGGAATCTCCATGCTCCTAGGTAGAATCTTCAGGACCGTAGCAAGTCCACTAAACTTTTACCAACTCTACAACTCAATTCCGAAGAATTTTGACTTTTCTGTCCAATATTCGCACTGGTTGGACCTAAAAGTCTCCCTCTGTCTCTACCTGAATCAGATGTCAATCAATAACATGGTTAGGATCATGTACATATTTATTTAGAAAAGAGACATGAAATACATTATGCACATTAATGGAAGCAGGCAATGCAAGCATGTATGCAATTGGCCCTATTATGTCCAATATCTCAAATGGACCACAGAATCTGTCTTCCAGCTTTGTACAACTACCCAACTTCAAAGAGATCTTCTTGGGATTTACTTTCAAAAGCACATGCTCCCCCACTTTAAATTCTCTTTTTGTTTTATTCTTATCTGCATAAAATTTCTGTCTATCCTGAGCTGCCTTTAAATTCTACTTAATTTTAACCATCTGGTCTTCCATTTCCTTGAGCAACTTTGGCCCAAGTACCACTTTATCTGTTGGGTTGTCCCAACTCACTGGAGTATTGCATTTCCTACCATACAAAGCTTCAAATGGGCTCATATTCAATGAAGATTGATACCCATTATTATAGGCAAACTCAACCAAGTGCAAGTAATCCTCCCACTTAGATGGCTTATCCATCACATACATTCTCAAGATGTCTTCAGTTATTAGGTTGAATCTCTCTGTCTGCCCATATGATTGTGTATTGTAAGCTATGATAAAGTTCATATTTGTACCAAATACTTTGAATAATCCCTTCCATAAATTTGAAGTAAACTTTGTGTCTTTGTCTAAGACAATTGTCCTAGGTATCCCATGCAACCTAGCAATCTCCCTCATGTAAATTTCTGCAATATTAGTTGTTGTATGAGTTGTTTTCACATGAACAAAGTGAGAAGCCTTTTGCCAATTTATCAACCACTACAATGATTGAATCATTTTGTCATGTTGTCTTGGGTAACTTAGTTATAAGGTCAATGGTTATCACTTCCCATTTCTTCTCTAGAATTGGTAATGGTTGTAGCAAACCCACTGGGTGCCTATGCTCAACCTTCACTTTCTGACATTCCATACATTTGGCTATGTAATCAACAAAATCCTTTTTCATTCTCGGCCAAAATAATTGGCTTCTTATGGATGTAATCATTTTCTGGTAACCGGGATGTCTAGCATATGGAACATTATGCATTTCTTTTAATACCAAATTCTTGAGTTCTCCAGAACTAGGAACATAAACTCTATTTTTATGCATAAGTAATCCATCTTCTTTCATCTCGTACTCTTTCATTTTCTGTTGTACATCTCCTTGTTGTAATTTTTCCTTTACCTCTAGGTAATGTTGATCTGTAACAAAAGCATCTAAAATTATGCTCTTCAAGTCCGACTGATGCATATTAACAGTTGTAGCATGCATGAGATGCACCCTTCTCCTAAGTGCATCAGAAACTTTATTTTTTTTTCCTTTGATATGCTTGATATCAAAATCGTATTCACTTAAAAATTCCATCCATCTTGTTTTCTTGGCATTCAAAGTTGGCGGTTCAAAAAGATACTTCAGACCAATGTGGTCTGTTCTTAATTCAAATCTCTTTCCCATGAGAGAATGCCTCCACATCTTCAATGTGTTAACAATGGAAACAAGCTCCAAGTCATGTGTGGCATAGTTCCTCTCATGTTCCTTAAGCTTTATGGACTCATAACCAATGACATGTCCATTTTGAGTGAGGACTCCACCAAGTCCTTCCTTGCATGCATATGGACATACTACAAAATTTTCATTTGGGTCGGCAATATTTAACACAGGGGCACTAGTAAGTGACTCCTTCAACTAATTAAAATTATCTTCACATTCAGACGTCCATTCAAAGTTAATTCCCTTCCTTTGCAAAGAAGTGATGGGATGAGCAATCTTAGAGAACCCTACTATGAATCTTTTGTAGTAACCAACTAACCCCATAAAATATATGACTTCTAAAACATTCCTGGGTGTTAGCCATCCTCTAATGGCTTCAATATTCTCTGGATCCATTGTTATGTCTTGTTTTGAAATAATGTGTCCCAAGTAATGAATCTGTTCTTGGTAAAAAGAACACTTACTCATCTTGGCATACAACTAATTTTCTCTCAACACTTGCAATACCAGTCTTAGGTGATGTTCATGCTCCTTTTCAGACTTAGAATAGACAAGCATGTCATCCAGGAATACTATGACAAACTTATCCAAATAATTTATGAATATGCCATTCATTAAGTACATAATGACATTTGGTGCATTGGTCAATCCAAATGGCACCACTACAAATTCATAATGCCCATACCTGGTTTTGAAGGATGTCTTATGGATATATTCTTCTTTGATTCTTACCCGATGGTATCCTAACCTCAAGTCTATCTTTGAACATATCTACGGTCCTCTTAGTTGATCAAAGAGGTCATCGATTCTAGGTAGAGGGTACTTGTTCTTTATAGTGGACTTATTCAGTTGTCAAAAGTTGATACACATCCTCAAATTTCCATCCTTCTTTTTGACAAAGACTATCGTTGCTCCCCAAGGTGAAACACTTGGACGTATGTACCCTTTCTTCAATAACTCCTCCAACTTCATTTGTAATTCTTTTAACTCTGGCGTAATCATTCGGTAAGGTTTTTTTGACACCGGGGAAGCTCCTGGCACTAAATCAATAGATAAATATATCTCCCTTTTTGGTGGTAACCTTGGTATTTCCTAGAATACATCCTCGAATTCTTGTAGTACTGAGAAATATTCAAGTCTTGGCCCCTTTGTATTTTCTGGCTCCTCCACATGGGCTGCATACAATTGACATCCTTTTCTAAAACATCTCTTCGTTTGTAAGTCTTAAATCTCTCTTATAGAGATGGGTCTTGTAACTCCCTTCACAGTTCTCTGTTTTCCATCTCCATCAAGACATGTAAATGTCTTTCTATGACAATCTACAAAAACATGATGCTTTTTCAACCAATCCATTCCAATTAGAATATAATAAGACCCCAATGGTATGATATGTATATCAACAATAGTATTCACACCATTAATACTTGTGGAACAACCTCTAACCATATCATGGATTCTCCTTTTGGTTCCAGTGGCTAGCTGAACCAAACTTGATTTTCCAAGCTTAATTTTCTCCAAATGTAATCTATCCACTATTTTAGGATCAATCTAACAATGACTTGCTCCTGAATAAATTAAAATAGAAACAAGATGATTTATGATCTTACCTTCCACCTCGATCATGTTGGATTGGTATTATGCTTGTTGATCATCTAATGTTGCATAAATTATTCCCATGTCTTCGACTATTGTAGCCTCTTGGATGTTGTGCACGGTCTTCACTCTGTCCTTTTTTTGTGGGAAATCCTTGTACAAGTTATCTTCCTTCCATCCCCAACATTGGATTGGTGGTCTTCCCCTTTTTCCCAAGGAGTCTTATTTCTTGGATTCATCCTTGGCATACTGATCTTGATGATTTTTATTAGGCTCATTTCTATTGAAAGGAGATTTGAATCCCTTCTTCCTCTAATCAAACTTCTCATTCTTCTTATCCTTCTAGAACTTATGCATGGATTCTCTGCCATGGCCTTGTTCATATAGGTATTTATCCTTCTTGGTGGTGTCATTCAGGGTCTTGGGCTCATCATACCAAATATTTTATTTATAAAAGGATGGAAGTCCACTCAAAAACCTCTGTATTTTCACCTTCTCATCATTTATGAACCTAACATACTTTAACAACCCAAAGAACTTATTCGCGTATTCTTCCATACTCATGCTTCTTAGCCTGAGTTCAAAGAACTCCTACATTTTCTTTTCATAGAAATGCTCTGAGAGGTACTCCTTCTGGAAATACTTTTTGAATTGCTTCCAAGTGACCCTATTCTCATTAATATGTTCAACTTGCTTCAGTTGATCCCACCACATAAAAAAATTCCCATGTAAATGTTAGGTAGAAATTATGGCGTATAGGTTTGATTAATAGTTATGCAATTGGAAATATCTCTTGAATCCAAGAAACCATGCTTAAACATCATCTTCCCTTTCTCTTTCACCATCGAAGGATGGTGTCTTAAGCTTCCTCAGCTCTCCTTGCAAATTGTCCAATTCATGCCTTCTTCTTTGGTGCCTAACAGGAGACACCTCTGGACTGCTTATGGAATCTTCAGATGCATAAAACTTTCTTGTTGAGTAAGGAGGTGAGTTATGTCTACGATCTCTGCTAGCACTCCTGGAATAACCGACTCTTCCACGATCATTTGTTCTTTCATGATACATTCCTTCTTCGTCTTGATTTGAGCCATTCTTTGTTTGTCTTTGCAACTGATTTAAGCTCTGCAACACTCGAGCATTTATCTGACTTTTCTCTCTCATCAACCTCTCATTGTCTACCTTGTAGCTCTGCACTTTTATTTTCAGGCTTCTCATAGTTTCTATCAATGTTTCTTTCATTGGAATTAGTATCTATCACTTGTCAAACGTGCCACCCATATCATATTTATCCATTGCCAACTTATGCCATAACACATGTCAACCATGTTTCATATAACTCAATCAAATCGCATAGCTATTAACTTGTTAGCTAGGTGTTGACAGGCGAAATTCACCGTCTGTCAACTGGAAGAACGAGTCCGGTCCGGGGTCGTCTAAATAACCCAAGTCGTTTTGTATAACTTGTCCCGACAGGTTTAATGGCTCCGTTAGCCAATCTAAAAGTCCTAAAAGAAACAAATAAAAGAAATGAACTAACTAACTAATTACTAATCACTGTATATATATGTACATACGTATAATGTAACTATTGTAGATATATTTAAAAGGAAAATTTACTCATTACTTATGTACATGATATACAAACTGCAAGTTTTAATCTAAACTTACAAAACTCAATGTGAAAATGATTTGCTTCGAGGAAGCAGATAAAAAAAGCACATAAAAATATTTTTTGTGTATTTTTCCTTTATAAATCTAAACTAATATAAAGAAAATACTATGAAACAGAAACATGTGGATAGTCGAAAGCCAAACCATATATTTGAGTTTCAGTAACAAGTAAACGACAGACAAATGAAAATGAGCTAACCTGTTAGTGAGTTTAACGATATGTATCCAAGCATCTGCATGATCAGAGAACTTCCAACTACCACATCCAAGAGGGAAACCTGGAAGGAACCTCAAGATTGTTCTAAATAAATTCAGAACAATGTGTTGGTAGTTGAGTTTAATACAAGAGTAAATGATATGAATAGGTGTTGTGATCTTATGATTGCAAGCAGTTACATTAAGATAAATCTGATTGTAACAACGTTGCATTTAATCATTCAACTAGAAATTAAAGATAAATCTCGTCGTTTAAGATGAACAGATGATCACACTGTTAATATCTAGAGAATCAACTATGGACAATATATAAAAGAATTATCCCAAAACACAACAGATTGTGAAGTCTAAAGCTATCAAAATCTATAAGTATATCAGGATAAACAAAGCATAAATGAGAACACCATTTACAAGAAGCTAAAGCTAAAATGCAAATTGTTGTTCCATTCAAGTTTGTGAATTAATCATCCATATTCAGCCCCAAGCCAAGATGCCTTCATTACAAAAATTTCTAGTATTTAAAGAGCTCTTGTAAACTAAGCATCCTATCTTGTAGGATACAATCAAATCTCAGGATGATTTACTAGTTACAAAAATAGAGGGTCATAAAACCACTCGATATCAAATTGTCTCTCCAAAATTATAAAAGTTTTGTTTTTTGTTTTACAAATGAGCCAAAAGAAATGGCTAATTAACTAAGTCCAGAAATACTCCATCTTTTGAGATCACCACAAGATACATGATATCCTAAAAGAAAAATGAAATGAGGAAATTAGACATTTATTTAACTACTATTTTCCAAAATTTTACATGAGAATTGACTGGCTACAGAATCTGTTGATTCTGTAGCTAGTCTTATTTTAACCAACAGAAATCTAAATCAATCCATATTAATTATAAAATAACAATAAAATCATAACTAAGATAAACAACAAATCTTACCTTTCAACCGAATACTAAATTCGAATCATAGAATCTCAGAGTTAATCACTGTTTTGACACACTCATCATTTTTTATTATGACATTTCCAGTCTTTTTTTTCAAACGGTTTTCTTGAAATTGTGCATTTGTTTTGAGTTCATGGTTTTCACTTGTTAATAAGTCGTTTTGAGCCATAAGGGTCTTGATCTTGATTGAAAAACTGGGACATCTGTGTAATATTGGCCTATCCAATGTAAACATACCTTGCACTGTAGAGTTGGGACAACTGGTTGAGGAAACACATGACTGTGCGTCAAAACACTACCGCTATCCACTGTGGGTTTTTGACTGAGTTTGATTCCTAGAAAATCTTTGTTATGTTTCAGGGATGGTGGTAGGTTATCTACAAAATCGTAAGTTTGACTGAGATCCAGTTTAGGGTAATTTGGGTCTTCCCCTGCCAAGAACTTTTTGATCTCGGAATTAGAGCTTTCATGGACCTTGATTAATTCGATCGAGCTCACATGAGCTTTTGATCTATTTCGTAGGCTCCTCAAGATTAATCTCCCAGCCCTTTTGTTATTTAACCCTATGTCTGGATTCTTCTTTGACAGTTTGTGTGAGTTTTTATTGATGGTATTTGCAATGGTATTAGGGAAAACATACTTCTCACGCTCAGGAGATTTAACGACCCTAGGGTCAACATCCTATTGCTTGAATATAGCCTAATCGGGCGTAGCCCTTTCACATGGTTTTTCGCATAAGATATATGGCCTATCAATGGAAGGAACATGAGGCCTTTCTAGCATAATCTTATCTACCATAGGAATCTCTACAGGAATTGCTGTAGCAAAATAAAAATAAAAAAAACGTATATCTCAACCGGGACGAAAAATATGAGAAATTTACCTCCAAAGATCGAGACATATCTTTGTAATGATCCAGTTTCTGGAGAAAATGCCCGCGATGAAGGTAAAATGGATCGTTTTGGTTCTGGGTTTTCAATGGTTTGATCTAACTCGTCACGGTTGATCAGAAATGCTCCCACAAAAATGTGTCTCTGGCAGGCAAAAACGAGATTGAACAGATTGTAACAAGAGCGAATAGAACTACCTGTGGGTTTATATGGTAGTGGTAGGAGGTAATACCGAGCTAAAACAATGGAAACAAAATTAGGAACACACCAGGGAAACCATAAGAAAAGAAATGGGGGTTTCAGTCATGAAAAAATGGCATTTCAGGAAATGAATGCCCTGAGTACAGAGCATAAATCTAGACCCTAGCTTGTAATGAGGGACCTGTCGATTCAAACTGCCACTACAAACAAGGTACAGGGTACAATCGGGTTGTGATTAACTCTCATCAAATGTAAAGGCTGAAGTTGATTTTCTCAGGTTAGGAGAAGGTATGTTTTGCAAGCCAAAGCATATCGAACACTTAAATAAAAATCGATTTACCAAGAGTTTTAAATGAAACAATCCTATGGTCCTTTTGCCAATCGATACGTGGTATATAAAGCCTCTAAAAATATAGGCTTATAGTCTAGTAGCAACTCAAAACAAATGTTTCATCGATATGTGATAAGCTCCAAAACAAAACAACGTTCATTCAAAGAGTTGAAAGCACAATGACCCTTCCAAAAACCAAGCCTTAGATGCAATTGTAATACGATTATAAGTTTTAATGCTTCATTCATGAATGAAGTATGAAAACGAAAAATAAAATAAATAGAAACAATCAAAACATCTTTTTACAAACCACAAGTCACCTTCAAATAGCAATATTTACAGAAGGAGGTGTTGGCAGCTACAAGAATTGTCATTTGTCACTTTACAAGGAAAAAATTATGTAGGGCTGCCAACACTAGGATAAACAATGATCATTTTAATTTCAATGCATATAGGGTAGCATACTAGTATAGTATAGTTCCTTCCTTTTTCATTTGTTATATTGCTTTGATCTCTTTTCAAATGCTCTTATATATTATTACTAACATGTCTCTTGTGCATGTGTCAGAGTAATAAATCCGAGAATAGATAGCAATGATAACAATGGATAAAATAAGCCATTGTAACATAAAATTGGAGCTTAGAGCAGCGGAAAAACACATAACATGCTTTGTCCATCATTCAATTGTCACAATTTGAACCAACAGATAATAGACCTTATCCATTTCCAATAACACCAATATTTCATCAACCATGTAAGCAGTGTTGAATGGCAGCAAAATCATGAAAGAAGAACCAGATCTGATCTCCCAATCTACAAGGGGGTCCCACCTACTAGTATTATATATCTCATTATCTTATAATTATTAGGCTTAAGCAATACTTTGTGGGAGAAATCTTCGTTGCGATTTTAATCGTCAACAAACGCCTCTTGGCATTCTGCAACTTAAATTCTCTATGAAACTTTTTTTTCAATCTTGATTTACACGACCCATCCAGGATTATTGTTGGAACCGGGCTCTGATACCAATCTATAACATACCCAACCACCCACAGGCCGAGCTATGCTACTTCAAGCCCGCTCTCGGACTTCTTTCTCTTACATATACCTTTCAAATTAATACAGATGCATAAAAGAATGGAACTAAACGACATGCACATCAATAACCAACAAGCATGCATATTCTAAAGATTGAATTCAACAATAAATAAATACACAACGGATTGGGAAATGATCTCATATTTGAGGCCACTGATAAAGCATTCTCGGAAAAAATCATTAGACATGCCCTCTATGCGAAAATCCAATTGCTCAAAAGCAGTGATGAAGTCTTCCATTGTGCCAAATTGTTTCAACTTTTTCAAACAACCTAAATGGTTGGTGTCAGTGTCAAAGCGTTCATAAAGCTCTCCAACAAATTTTTTCCAAGCCACATACCCTTTGTGGGAATTTTTTCTCCATTGCCAACGTTCTTGATCTAGATGGAGAACACCATATTGGACTTTGGACAACTCATATGTAATTTCATACAAAGAGAAATAATGTTCCATTTGAGTTACTCAGCCAATGGGATTCGAGCCATCAAATTTGTTCACATCCACTTGCGGAAGGTGGAGGTCACATTGGAAGTGATGGGGTTGAAAATTCTGGGAATTGGAGGAAGTTTCACCTTCGGTGTAAAAAGGTGGGTCAGAGGAGGTAAGGTCTGCAAGCATATTCATCTTGGCACAGATCATGCCAGTGAAGGATGCAAGTTGGGTAGAGAGGTCATGTTTGATGGTTTCCATTTTTGCATCAATGGAGGAATGCATGTTTTTATTGATGGTGGAAATATTTTCACTAAGCTACCTCACTTCATGTTGGGTCTCTCTGAAAGAAGAGGACCAGGAATTAATGCGGGATTCCAAGTCTTGGCTATGGGTGTGGGCCATGATGAAGGGGGGAGACAGAGAGGGATGGGTGGGACCACACATAAAATGGGTTATGGGCGAAGTGTATCATGATGATTAGGACGAAGAGGGGAATCCAATGGTGTAAGGCCCAAATAAGGTGGTCAAATAAGGTGGTCGAGAGGGGTTCGGGTCCATGAAAACAAAATTGTTGGAAAATGATAGGTATGGCTATGATCAGGGCGAAGAGAGGAATCCAATGAGATAGGGCTCAAATAATGGTGTTGGAAAGATCTAGACACTTTTTTTACTCTTGTGGAGTTATACTCCGATCTGAAGATTATTGCAGTGTTAGAATGCCCAATTTCTTAACAAGAAGAAAGATGTAGTAATTTCGCAACCATAATGCAGGAGGCACAGTTGCGCGACAATAGATCTTCTCTGTTTTTTTTTTGTTTCCTTCCCAAGGGTTAGGGTATTCATGGTTTCTACAGACAAGAGTTTTCCCTATACTATATCTCTCTGATATACGTGCGGGGTCCAATGGTAGTACTCGGCCCAATATCTCAGGGAACCAACTAAGGAGGTTGGATCGTTCCCTTAGTCATACTACCCGACTACCCAAGTACTAGAGAGAATCTTCCTGAGTGTTGTTCTCGGTGTAAATATAACAGTCAGGCAGTTGATCGGTTTATCTATGGAGGGCTGCATGATATCTAAGTCGATCCATATACATGTGTTGTCTGATCCGTTACCACTCGAAGGGGTACCAATAGGGGTTATAAGGGTGGCCAACAATGTGTGCTTAAGTACCACTTGTAGTTCCTGCATGTATGCTTCCCCAACGGTGGATTTATGCGCTGAATGACAGGTCTTTGTAGCTTTAAGACGTCAGAATACGTTTCTACCCTGGAAAAAAATTAACCCACAATTTTCTGCCGAGGAAAGTGCTATGATACCACTTGTAAGGTACCATATCTATTAAAATAACTGAAAAAAGAAATATTACAGAGAATAATAGTGGAACAACACAATAGATTAAAACACAACACCAAAAAAGTACCTTTATTGATAGGAAACAATGTTCACTTGCCTCTTTGAGGGGGCAACCTCCAGCAAAGGAAAACTCTATTAAAATAATTCTCAAGACAAAGCTTCACATACCCTCGGCTCCTATTTATACTAAATCTATCTACCAAAAGAACAATTTACAAGAAGATCTTCTAGAAGCAGAAGCTTCTATTAGGTCTTCTTACATTTGACTTATTATTCCTTATTACTAGGCCTTATTAATATTGGCCTTTGTTACATGGGAAATATATTATTCTACCTGCGTGAGGGGTTAGGGAGGTTAGGTCCCTAATAGTCCACTGGTGACCAAGATATTTTGGAGATTAAATTTAGTTATGAACATTTTTGGTTTGTCGAACTTCTTCTACTATTCACTAATTTTTGGAATGGTGTAAGCACGTGCTTTTGAAACGTAGAATTTTCTCATGTATGAGAAATTTGTTTTATTTTGTTTGTCTCACATTCTAATTCCCTATAGCCTATAGGCATAATACTATAATCAACTATTATTTTCAAACTTTATTCATTTGCATGTTGTTCATAGTGTAAGTCCTTACCTAAATTACTCAATCAAACAAATCAAAGTTATTTCTCAACCCCCTATCAAAATTTCTTGTAGATGGATTAATTTTGGGAGAAGGAGAAGGAACACTAGCCCTTTCTCATAGTATTTTAATTAGAGTCATGAAGAGAAGGATAAGGCCCTATGACCCTTTCTCACACTTTTTTCATTTGAGTAAGGAGAAGATAGAGCACATGCCCTTTCTCACACTTTTGTAATTTGAGTGAGAAGGAGAAAGAGAACTAGCCCTTTCTCATACTTTTGTAATTTGAGTGAGATGGAGAAGGAGCAGTAGCCCTTTCTCATGCTTTATTAATATTTTGGAGGAATACAAGGAGCACAATCCCTTTCTCATACTTTCTCATACTTGTTAATTTTTTCATGTTATAGGTGAGAACCTTGCTACAAACTTCGACTAAATGTTACCCCCAAAAAATATTGGAAATTGATATATCATTTATTGGAAAATGACATCTTAGGTATTGGAAATCAACATCTCAGCCACTAGAAACTGATATCTTAAGTATTTGAAACCAATATTCATAATAAACTTATGACGGCCTCGATTGAAATTGGTCTAAATTTAACGAAATGGAGGTTGACACAGAAATTTGAGTCACAACTAGAGGGTTTTCCATTTCAATGAAGGAAGGTCTAATTGTGCCTTTTCATTGAGTTAACCTATGAAGTTGACAAATAAAATTTTCCTACGTTAATAGGCTATTAACTACTATTTTATTACTTTTGGGAAGAGGGGGATGCCATAAGGTTTTCCTTGAGAAAAAATATATGCTTGGTATTACTTTCTTAGATTTTATTTTTTACATTCATAAACTTTTACATTAATTTTTCATATATATATATATATATATTCTTTTAAATATTATATTTGGTCAATCTATCCCACATGGCTTGTTAATGTTAAGCATAGACATTACACATCTCCATGGTACAAGGCTATAGAATGCACTTAGATTTATCTTGGTGCAATGATCCTTGTGTTTTTGGAGAATGTGATGCTTATTAATCCCCCTTCACTAATGTGTGAACAACATAAATGTTTTAATCATTTACAAATTTGATTTGAATAATTTAACACCCCCCCACACC
>ML818054.1:58455-92318 GCA_009831015.1 Picea engelmannii
CTCTCATTTCCATGATAGCCTTTCTGAGATCTTCATCTTCTGCAGGAACATGTTCATGACTCTCTTCATGAGCCATACTTGGTGAATGCCTCCTTGAAACTTGCGGTGATGATATAAGCTTCCTCCTTGAAGGATGAGAACTTAGCTCTACAAGTTGACCTTCTCCTTTTGTGAGTTTCAACCTTGTGAGCATCAGAAAACAAAACACTTGCAAATAATCAAGTCTTCAAAAACCTATCCTCTGATACCAACTTGATCTAAAAATGAAGAAGACTTGTATTCTTGAAAATATTTGCAAGTTAAATTTTATGTGTTAAAATGAAAATGGATCAACTTTGCAACACAAATTTAATAGGATTTACTCATTCAAGATGCATATAAACAGCAGCAATAACAATGAACAGAAAACATATAACACAGCAAATGATAAAGGAGTTCACCCCTCTCTTGGGCTACATCTCTTGGTCCAGATTCCAATGGATCATTTGTATTATTTTCACAAAGTGCTAAAAAATGTGCTTTGCAATGTTCTAAATGTCAAATAGACTGCTCCAATGGCTTCAGAACGTCCAAAAACCCCTCGTTGGGCTTTTTCGGCACCTCGTTTGGCCAAAAATTGAAGAAGATAGGCTTCATGGAAGTCCCCCTTCAAACTTGTTGTTTCTGCATCTACAAAACGCACCCTTGTTGGCTCAACCTAGCCCACACGCATATTTAAGCGTAAAAACTTAGCACCGGGCGCAACCGCACGACCGGTACAAACTGTCACACGATTACGCGCTGGCCCTTAACCGTCTAAGGTCCGTGGGCATGTGAAGCGTCATACGACCGCGTGAATATAAATAACGGGCCAAAGTTCAAACGGTTATAAACATAGGCATGCCTGTGGTCACATCACATACCATGTGAACGACGGTTCAAATGAAAGGGATATACAATAGAGCGCGCATATAGTAATGTGGTCAATTTGTATATACACAGGACCAGGGGCCGGGACTAAGCCCCGACCCGGTCTGTGCCCACCATATAATACATTTCAACATAAATATAATATGCGTCGTTTATATTACAAGGCATATGTGGTGGCGTGACGATCGGCGGCCCTTCCCAAGTCTCTTCCCCTGCCCCGGAGGTCGCGGGGTCGAGTCTTGTTGAATGCATAAATTTTAAACCAATATGTGTGTGACACGTGGAGACCATTGATTGGGCCACGTGTCGCCATCTCGTTCATTACAAACATGCCACATAATATGCCAACTATCCACACAACTGCCTGCCATGTGTCGTATGGCCTGCCAAGTCAGCGTCTATACGGACTGTACAGTGAACACCCCTTTTTTTGCATGTTTGTCATTTTGAACAGAACGCGATATCTCTCGCTCCCGACGTCCGTTTGAACCCAAACGAGTTGCGTTGGGTTCATAACGATGAGGCCTACACTCCCATTCAATTTGAAGTGATTCCGAGCACTTTGAATTTTGAGCAAAATTTGATCCCCTGGATCAAATGTGACACTAGCGGATTTGCAATAGGAATGGTTTTGAGCCAAGATGACAGATCAATCGCATACTTCAATGAGAAACTGAATGAAGCGAAAGTGAAGTACTCCACATATGACAAGGAATTTTGTGCGATCATACAGGCACTGAAGAAGTGGAGGCACTATTTGGTTCCTAAAGAGTTTGTTTTGTACAGTGATAATCATGCCTTACAATTCGTAACTCAACAGGAGAAGTTGAACCAAAGACATGTTAAATGGGTTGAATACATGCAGAATTTTACTTTTGTAATTAAACATATTTCTGGAACTGCTAACAAAGTCGCTGATGCTTTGAGCAGGAAATGTTTGCTTATGCAGGAGTTCATAGTCAAAACATTGGGTTTTGATAACCTCAAGGACATGTACAGAAATTATCCAAATTTCAAAGAGGCGTATGAGGCAACTGAGAATCCAATTCTCAGGGACAGAAGTCAATGGACTGAATATATGATCTAGGATGGATTATTATTCAGAGGCAATCAACTGTGTATTCCAAAATTCTCCATGAGGGAGAATCTGTTGAAAGAAAAACACAGTGGAGGATTGGATGGACATTTCGGTCATGATAAAACATTCTCGAAATTAAATAGCTCATATTTTTTGCCAGGGATGAGAACTGATGTCAAAATATTTGTGAATAGATGCAGGATTTGTCAACACTCAAAAGGGAAAAGGTAGAAAACAGGGTTATACCAGTCGTTACCCATACCTGAGAAGCCGTGGGATGCAGTGAGCATGGATTTTATATTGGGGCTGCCAAGGACACAAAGAGGATTTGATTCAATATTTGTGGTGGTAGACAGATTTTCAAAGATGGCACATTTTATACCATGTCAGAAAACTAGTAACGCAACTCATATTGCGAACCTATTTTTCAAATAAGTCGTCAGACTTCACGTCTTACCAAGAAGTATAGTTTCAGATCGAGACACCAAGTTCATAGGACATTTTTGGAGGAATTTATGGAAGAAGCTGGGGACAAATTTGTCATTTAGCTCAGCTTATCATCCCCATATGGATGGACAAACAAAAGTTGTAAACAGGAGCTTGGGAGATTTACTAAGGATTCTAGTGACTGAACACCACAGCTAGTGGGATAACATTTTGCCACAGGCAGAATTTTCTTATAATGATTCACACAACAGAAGCATAGGGCAGAGTCCATTTCAGATTGTTTATGGAATGCAGCCAAGAGGAGTTTCTGAATTGAAAGATTCGGAACAGAATGAAACTAGAAGTGCTAGTGCAGAGGATTTTACAGAGGCAAGGAAAGAACTTCATAGCCAAGTGAAGGAGCGATTGCAGAATTTGAATCAAGAGTACAAGCACAAAGCAGATCAACATAGGCGAGATCTTCAGTTTGAAGTTGGCGATCTGATTCTTGCACATCTGAGAAAGGAAAGGTTCCCAAGGGGAACATATAACAAACTGAAAATGAAGAAGATTGGACCATGCAAGATCGTAAGAAAATTTGGAGCAAATGCATATGAGATTGAATTACCCGATGGGATCGGAATTTCACCGATATTCAACATCTTGGATTTGTACCCTTATAGAGCTGAAGAAAATAGTGAACAGACAGAAATTCAGTGGACCAAACAGATGCATGTAGATGAAAAGCCACATATGGAAAGTATACTTGACAAGAGAGTCAACAAGAGGACCAGGAGAAAAGAGTATTTTGAATACTTGGTCAAATGGAAGGGACATCCAGTTGAAGATGCCAGCTGGGAGAATGAAGTAGAAATTGAGAAGCATGGACAGACTGTGCAAGAGCTCATGAACAGGATTCCATGAAAATTTTCAAGCGAGGGAGTATGATGCAGGAGCATCATAGCAGCAAGTGAGCGCGAAGGCGGAAGACAACTAGGATGAACACCATCACATTTTGGCACATGTCAAAATCGTTTTGAAATTTTTTTTAAAGTTTGAATGCGCAGACATTAATGAAATAGTTAAGAAGGCGTACTTCCATATTGTATACAGATCTTGAGCGATCCGCTCTCATCTATAGGATATAGAGGCATTTATGCCCAGTTAATGAAAGTAGGTAGATTTAAATTCTAGATTAGACAGTTTTAGGAGGTGGAGGGAAAACGACTATAGACACCCTCATCTTTGTATCATTATATCAATGGGAGATTGTATGATTAAGCACATTAGCATAGAGGAGAAGCAGAGAGTAGTAGAGAATAACCCATGTACAGAAGTTCTGAATAATATATGAAGCCTTGATTCAGACTCATGGTGTTATGATGTTTTATGTTTCTACATGCTGAATAGTTGCTTTTGTGGTTGTATTCTCTCTGTTTTTATTTTACTATTGTGTTTATTGTGAATGTATGATTCCATGATAAGTGTTTGAAGTCTGAGAGAGTGAGAGAATGAGTTTCAATTGTTTCTCTTCTTGAGTAAGAGTTCCTGCAAGGAGTGCAGTGAAACGTCCGCAAGGAGTGCGTTGACAGGTGTTCCAAGTTTATCTCTAAAAGCTCAAGAGGGATATCATTGTTCTCATTTCAACTGAAGTGCAAGTCAAGCACAGAAGCCATGCACGGTGTGCGCAAGTTGGTCGAGACCTTAAAACTTATAAACTAAGGTTGAGAGATTGAAGGATTGTTGTTGCAGAGTTGCACAGAGTCAAGAGATTCAAATATTCAAGAATATTTGAAGAAGTGCCGCAAGGAGTGCGTGCAGAAGTCTTATGAAGACTCGAAGTCGCAAGGAAGCTCAGGAGGAGTAGTATTTTCGAAAACATTCGAAGAGAGTTTAGGAAGATTAATCCCTTCGAAGTATTCAAGGGGAGAAATTGGACAGTCGGAATACTACGAGGAGAACTCTCGAAACAACGAGGATCGTAGGATCTACAGAAATTGCAAGGAGGATAAGGGCCGACGAACCATCCCCTTTGGTATCCAGAATCAACGTGGGTCGTTGGTTTTGACCTTTTGGGACCATCAGATCATTTCAGGAATTCGGGGTTCAGGAGTCTGAAGTGTAAACCAAAATATTTGGCTGATCAAATTCCCGAAACGTGAAAGGAGTTTTCGTGTGTGAAGGAAAAGAGTGACAAATTTGGATTTTTTGGAACTTCGGAGTTTCGAGAGTCCTGAGGATGAGTGGTCGGAACTCAGCAGGGAGGAAAGTCCAAAATCAGAGGTTGAGACAGAGTATTTGTCGGCATTTCGGAAATCGGCGTTTCGGTATTTTCGTTGACAAGGAGTAGAACACTCCACTTCAAAATCTCTGAAATCGCGAACCATGAAGAAGTTGCGGAGGAGCGTTTCGGCATTTCGGCAAATCGGAGTTCGAAAATTCAGGGATCGTGGTGACATAAGGTTAGGGTCAAGAGTTTTGAACTCCCGGTTCCTGGAAGCCCGAAATAGAGGGGGCTGTCAAAAGATGGTTCAAGTTCCGAAAACTGGAAAAGGTGACAGGTGGCAGGAGTCCACGTCAGGAGCAAAGCGTAGCTTGAGGGGACAATTGGAAAGTCAGTAACCCTCTCGACAAGATTCGTGAAATCCCGGGAGAGGCAAAATCATTTCGGAAATTCGGGTTCCGAAAGGTATAGGAGACAGAGAGTTCGAAAATGAGCCTTACGAACTCCCGGAACACGAAATCGCGCTAACCGTTCGATCAAGGGGGGAACCACAGCCGTTGATCTCCTTGGAAGCGGAACATTAGTGTTTCGGTATTTCGGGATTCAACATTTCGGGAATCCTGATGACAAGGAACGAGGAGCGATGAAAGGAAAATTCCGAAGTCACAAAGTGTAGCAGGGCTGAGAGTGGAGTTTTCAAGATTTCGGCATTTCGGATTTCGGGACTCCGGAGACCAAGAGACAGGGTTGCGCGGCATCGCAACTCCCGAAATTGCGAAGAACGAAAAGTCAAAATCAGTGAAAAGAAGGGTCCAGTTTTTGGTATTTCGGGTTTCGGAGGTCGAAGAGGTAAGGCGCTCGACCACGGGACTTGCGAAATCGCAAAATCCGGTATCCCAAAAAAAAAAGAGAAAATTCCCAATGTCAGTTGGGTGTTGAACGTGGAGTTCATGGCTAGTGAATGATCACAGGGACATAACTCATAAGGGCTTGTGAATTATACCTAGAGAAGGTGAGTGAATAGTTTCCCGAGAGGAATTAAAAGGAGTCAGTCAGACTCTAAGGGGGCGCAATTGAAAGATCCTATGCGGACACCAGCCTGAGGGTTTAGGGGTCTGCGTCATTTTTGCGTTCAAACCCCAAAATATTTGTCAGGTTCCTTTGAATTGTTGGGTTGGTATTGAAGAAATATATCATGGATTTGGAGTGATTGATCTCCTTTCCCGAGGCTTCCCCAAAATCTTTTAAGATTCTTTTATAGGCTTTCGCTTCCTTGACCGTGGGTGTGCCATGGAGTAAGGTGTCATCAATGAACTGTTGGTGCATGGAGGTAGGGAAGTTTTCGAAAGGTTTGATGCCTGTTATTTCTCCTGCCACAGTTGCGCTTTTTATGCTTCTACTGAGTCCTTCCATCATCAGAATGAATAGGAAAGGTGATAGTGGGTCTCCTTGTCTGATTCCTCTTGAAGGCCAGAAGGGTTTGGATGGGGCTCCATTGATTAAAAGTGAGTAACTTGTCGTTGAAAATAGGCTGGCAATCTAGTTGATCCAGTGTTATGCAAAGCCAAAATCTTCCAGAGTCTTGACCATATAGTGCCAGCTAATTTTGTCATAAGCCTTTGCTAGGTCAAGTTGGATTATCACCCCCTCTCTCCTATGGGTTTTCAACGTGTATATCAGTTGATGGGCATGGATGATGTTGTCCAAAATTTGTCGCCCTTCTACAAAACCCGCTTGTTCCTAGGAAATTAGTGAGGGTGGGAGAGGTTTCAGTCTATTGGCTATGACTTTGGAGATTATCTTGTAAACCAGATTGCATAAAGTTATGGGTCTGTAGTGGTCTGGGGTCTTGGATTCATTTTCTTTGGGGATTGGAATAATCATTATGACATTTAGCGCTTTCAAACTGGAGGCCGAGCGTTTGGAGTCTTTCACCACCTCATAAATGTCATGTTTGACCACTTCCCAATAGGCTTTGAATAATTCCATTGTGAAACCATCTGGACCTAGGGCCTTTCCATTGGAAATCTCCTGGACCACTTGGTCAATTTCCTCCTTAGCGATGGGTTTGTTTAGGTTGATATTTTGTTCCTCGGTAACTAGCCCGGGGATGTGCTGAGTTATCCTTTGTATGGCCTCCATTCGGTCTTGGTTCAGTTCTTGGGCTATCCCATGGAAGTGGCTTACCAGTATATTTTCAATCTCCTTGTGGGACTCTCTCTCGATCCCATCCTGATCCCGAATTTTTAGGATTTTGTTGTGGGTTCTTCTAGCAATGGTGGTTCTATGAAAAACCTTGTATTTCGCTCTCCTTCCTTTAGCCACCTGATTCTGGACTTTTGGCGCCATAGAGTCTCTTCCTGCTGGAATCTTGCTTCCCATTCCTGGGTCAGTTGGATCTCTTCCTTTTTTCGATCCTCTGTATAGCCCACGTCTATGCATATTTCCTGGAGGTTCCTCATTCTGTCTTCAATAATTCTTTTTTCTTGGTTTATGTTTCCAAATATTTCCTTGTTCCACTCCTTGAGTTTATGTTTGATGTACCTGAGTTTCTTGTCCCTTGCTCAGGTTGTGGCTCCCACCACCATTGGCTGATGTTCTCCTTGAAGGTGGGATGTTCAATATAAAATTTCTCGAATCTGAAAGGTCTATTTTTCGGTGTGGTTTGGAAGTTTGCTTCCAGTTGGATTGGCCAGTGGTATGAACCCCCCCAGGGAAGGATGTTGCAATCTAAATTTAAAACCTGTAGAATGATGGAATCGGACACTAGGAATCTGTCTAGCCTCGTCACTATCTGATGTTGATTTATCCGTTTGTTGTTCCATGTGAACTAGCCATTACTGGTTTTGATGTCCACCATCTCCATTGTGTCAATGAAAGCTGCAAAGTCCTCTACGTCTCTATCCAATCTCTTAGTGCCTCTTTTTTTCTCCGGAAGTGTCGTGATGATGTTGAAGTCCCCGACCAGGATCCAGTGGAGGTTGCTGGAATGAGAATTTAGGTTTTCTAGGTCTAGGAGCATTCTTCTCTTCTTTTCCAACATCTAGGGACCCTATACATTAGTGCATAGAATCACCTACGTGTTACCTATGATTTGCATGTTAACCGAAAGTGTGTATATGGTGGCTTCGACTGCTAGTAGATTCATCACTTGTGGGTTCCACAAAGTGAGAATACCACCTGCCATCTGATGTCCTTCGACATCCAACGTCTTTTACTTGCTCTATTGTTTTTTGCTGATTGTTTCCATTCTGTCTACAGTACATTTTGTCTCTTGGATGAAATAGAGGTCTGGTTGTTCCTTCCTCAGTCTGTTTTTAAGGATTCTTTGCTTTCGTGGGTTGTTTAGGCCTCTAATATTCCATGTTATAATCTTCATTTAAACATGTGGCGGGGAGTTGGGAAAGAGCTTTTTGATCTTACCTGAATTTATCAGCAAAGCTCCTAGTTCCTGTAGGGCTACACTGTTTGATTTCCTGCCTTTCTTCCTTCTCGTTTGCTTGGGTGAGAGCTATGGTTGTCCCTCACCTGCTTTGATTCCTAGGTGTCCTATCTCCCCGTGTGTGCACTTAAGCCCTCTGGATTTTTCTTCCTCTCTTAAGAGGAATAGGTAGTGAATACAATCTAGTTTCTCCGCTGGTACATTGTCTACGCTCTGCCTTTTCCATTGCTCCAGTATGTTCGGGAGATCTATTCCTTCCCTTTCCACAATATCTCTGAGGTCAGGATCTTCCGTACCTACCTTGCTTGGTGTCATTTCTGCGTCTCCATCTGCCTCCTGCATGGGTGTGTTGGCATCTCTGGTTTCTCCATCCATAGGAGTTGCGTTACCCCCATGCTCCATCTTATTGCTTGGATTGTTTGTGTTCTCATTTGTGGCTTGTTCCTTAGCTTCTTTAGATTTTTCCTTTTCCTTTCCTCCTTCTTCTCCTTTGTTGGTTTTGTCACGCCCTTCCATTCGAGTCCTGGCTTCCGGATTGCTTCTCGTTGGGGTTTTACTTGGTTTCTTGTTTTCTCTGTTTCTGTGGTTCGTCTTGATAAACCCATCCTCATCCTGTTGTATTTTGGTGTTTTTCGCTTCTTGTTTTTTATTAAGAGGGCATTCTCTGAATAGTTGTCCATGTTCATGGCATCCTCTGCATCTGAATGCGATATGCTCGTAGTCGATGCTTTGTATCCATTCCTCATCCCTGAATTCCAGGCTTATGGCTTCTGGGAGTGCCCCCGAAATATCCATCTCTATGCAGATCCTTGCATAGGAGGTATATCTCCCTTTTAGGGTTTCTTCCGATGTCTTCACATATTTTCCAAGTTTGTTCCCAATTGCTTCGAAGGTGGAGGGTAGACAGTAGTCTAGCAACAGAGAGTAAAGACGTAGCCAGTAGTCTAGCTTTACTAGCGACAGAGAGTAAAGCCACATGTACAGTCCTACTGAGGCATGGAAGTATGCCCCCCCCCTCAAAGACTTTATCCTTGTTCTCCAAGTTCATGAATACTGCTGTGAAGAAGCCTTTCGAACCTAGGTGGAGTTCCACTTCCCCCACTTGGCTTCCATTGATATTTTATCCAGTTGCGCAACATTCTTTTTGTGGGCCACAAACGCATGAACTTGCAAATCAGTGCATGCGTCTTCATCTGGTCTCGGAAAAGTTGCGTTTGTGGGTCTTCCAGTATCACCTTGGGTATCAGTCGTGTTTTAGGTTTACACGGGCTGCGCCCTTCTACCCCATTGGGGTTCTCTGGTTCTTGCGCATCATTCTGGGTTTCTCTGGCTTCTTCCCCCATGCGATCCCTTTTTTCTGGGTTGCTTTCCTCATTCTTTTCTGATCCTAAACCCGAGGTGCTCATCACTGGTTCCTTGAAACCTTCACCTCGTGGGCCTTTCCCCCTGTCCACCACTACCTGCTTGTATGAGGGGTTCCATTACCACCCCCTTTGATAACCATACTGCACTCTGTTGTGTCTACGATTGTCAAACCCTAGCTTACTAGAAGATTTCTCCGCTTGCAAGCAAATTGTTTGCATCTGATATTATGATTGAAACAAATAACCTTAAACAACAATTTTAAAAATAATAAATGCATATACATTTAAACAAAATATTTATATTTTTGTTTCAAAATTTTTATTCAATAAATAAAACACCATAATTAAAATATTATTTAAAAAATAAGAAATATGAAATGCCAATTTTATGATAGATAATTTAGATATAAATATTTTAAATAAATATTTTTGCAAATCACACGATGAAAACTTGACCAATCCGAAAAGCTCATTTACTATTTGTCCAACATGCATATATATTTGGAAAAAATCCAAAAGTGATTTGATTTACGGCCACACATTCCGACCCATTTTACATTTAAATTGACAATATAATTTAATGGAATTAAAATTATCAAATTTGATTTGAATTGAGAATATTGATTATATTGAAATTAATATTATCTTAACCAGCTTATTTACATGCACACAACGTTTTAAGGAGTGATGAATTGCATTGCATATATACCTTAAACATAGTATATATATTTTTCTTTTTTCTTAATATTAGAGCAACAAAATTCAAACATTATTGGATAAATCTAAATTGGTGAGATAGTTTGTCTATTAAATGATATGGCCTGTTATAATTCGTACCAACTTTCAGAATAGGATAGCTCTGGTAAACAGATTTCGGGATAGGGGGAGATTTGCATGTTGAATGATTATAACAATTGTTTACTTTGAACAAAAGACCGAGAAAAACCTGTACATAAATTATTGTATTATAATAATTGTAGCCCAAAAGTTTTAAGTTACATTGGAAATTGTTTCCCTTCCCAAGCCGATAGGAAAACTGAGGGAAATGATACTGGTAACTACATCTCAGTTGCAACACAGACGACTCTAACTCTTGAAGTGTTACGAAAGGGAACTCGTATACCTTGTTACGTCGAGTATGCAGGTGAGAAGCTAGAACCTTCAGATAGGCGGAAACCTGGAGGATTCCACCATATACGATGATTAGTAAACTCAGATACAAAGACAATGTAAGAAGAACATGATTTAAGTGCAAATGTCTAAACATACATCATACCAACGTTTTACTTAACTTCTGAACTCGCAGAAAATGATTCTTTCCTTGACGTCTTCCATCTATATAGTCGTACATATCCAAGGGTGAAGGAGACAATATGTACTAATGGGTACCCTCGCATCAGAACAAGGCCCATCATTAATGATACGTTTCTGCTCTTAAAACAAATGATATAATTGTAGTAAACAAAAAATTCTTTACACAATATTCTTTAATAATGAAATATAGTAATCGACCAAATCGGAATTTCATTGTGTAGGTGAACAATAAGAATGTGTATTTTAGGCAGAATAGAGCTTAATCCACCCATTCAAACCAGGAGTACCCTGACTGCGAATCTAGTCTACCCGAACCCCTTTTTTTTACAGAATCGCTTAGGTCAATAAAGTAAACGCAGAGAATGCTCCGGACAATATTTTGGTAATTAACCCCAGAATAAACACTTCCCTCAGATTCACGAATACTCAAATATAAATTCTGGTTCACGACAAAGACTTACAAAACCCTATATCCCGAACCTGGATTGGTGGGATAACTATCCTTCTCAGTAAACAAAAGAGAATCGTTGACGACCTCAAGGAAAAGGCCATTTCAACAGGGTTAATGATGGCTCTGAATGTAATGTAAGGAAGTTGACAAAAGAAGAATTCCACAGGAAGAAAATGAGGAAGAACACATAACGATAACTTGGCACGGACAATTTGTTCCAAAAATCATAATCTTCCTATTGAAATAACCAAGGTATTAATGTTTGAAATTTAGAGAAGATTTTACCCAGAATGTAAGACATGTCATCTGCAACCGGATGGAGGCAACCACCAAGGCCACAATACTCACCTCTAAAACCCCCTCAACACACAGAGCCTCTTCAAAAGGAAAGAAAGAACTTGGAATGACAACCCTGAACCCTCTCAAAACCTAAACGATGCCTTGTCATCTTGAATTAATTATGAATAGTGCGAAGGACTATTGAGCCACGTGACCAGGGTAGGGTCCACATGACACTTCGAGTATAGAGCCAAGCGATTTTCATTATGACCAGTAGATTGCCTTAATGATGGATGCAGAGCTTTTAATACCCTGACAGGGATTTTCCTTTCCCACTTAAGGAATGTCACTTACATACCCTTGCGATAGGTCTTAGGTAATGGTTAGATTCTCATTGTCATAGGTCCACTAGTGACACAACATCGAGCTTTCAATTCGACCATTTTTTCGAGTTAAGAGCCTTTAAATGACCAGGACCTAGAGGCTTGTGACAGTTATCGGTCCTTAACCCGACCCTTGGCCAAGTTGGTAGGAACCAAAGATATCTCCCTAGGAGAAAAATTTCGAGAACACTTGGGCGTGAGTATAGTATGGAGACCTTATGCCAAATAGGGTGAGTATAGTATGGAGATCTTATGCCAAATAGGGTGAGTATAGTATGGATTATGTAAAGTTTACTTTAATCATTTAGAGCCTACATCTAAAGGTTTTAGTTCTTTTTCTAAAGCCTTAGGGATTTCCATTATAACTTTCTCACTTAAGGTAAGACTTGATGACGTATTTCGAATAGCATGTGGTAAGGATAATTTACGAGTTATATAGTAAAAAATTCCATGATAAAGTTCTATATCAGAGTTTCATAGTAGAATTCTTATCGATAATGGATTCCTTACTGCCAAGTAAATTATGTAAACACAAGTTTTTTTTCGTATGGTATTTCGAGGTTCATTATAGTGAAATTGATAGGAAATTGAGGAAACATATCCAAGTGTTTGTGGTAAAAATTTCATCTTTTTTATCATTGTATTGTTGGAGTTACACTTCGTGGAAAATAGGGTTTTTGGTTAGTCCTTAAACTAGTTTAAAACATGTGTTTCAGGTAAAAACGTCATAACTTCTTCATTAAGGATCCAAATTCCGTAAGAGTAAATTTGTTGGTTATAGTAAAGTATTTAGTATTATTCATAACATTTTTATATCCATTCAACAAATATTATGTTCGGGGAAAGCTCTACAAGGTCGCTCTCTAGAATAAGCCAGAATTCAACAAGGTATGCCATTTTTTCTATAACTCCTTTTCCGAGAGGTTCCAAGTAGTGACACTTGGAGGAATTGCATAAAGAAAACTGAAAAACACTGTGTACTATTTTAATATATTTATTCATTATAAGTACATAGTTATGATTATTTCAAGTTAGGGTTGTTGACTAATCCCAAACTAGTCATGTGAGAGTAAAGAAAAGTTTGATGAAAATGCTAGTCTCTTGTTGTGAAAGTTAAGGAAGGTTTGGAGGTATGTGACCATATACACCGGGTCTATTACAAAGTTACAAATCGTATTTGTATGATGAAATTTATGAGGGCTTTTGGTTAAGGTACATGTTGGGTACATTGTTGAGACAAATAGTTGATGAGTTGGCACATACATGAGATGTATAGTTGATGATGTTGGTACATATTGATGAGTAGTTGAAACATGATTGGTACATACTTGGTACATGGTTGGATGCACTTTCTATGGTACAATTTGATTACAGGTTGTTTGGTACAGGTTGGTGCATGGTTGATGCACTTTTTTATGGTACAGGTTGATTACAGGTTGAGGTATAGTGTAACAACCCTAAGTAATTAATCAATTGTCATGATTTAAATAATTGTTTAATGTATATTAGTTTAATCAATAAATTAATTAATTGTCCTGATTAAATATTTGTTTAATATATATGAGTTTAATTAATTAATCAATTAATAATCATGATTAAATATTTTTTTAAGGAATATTGGTTTAATAAATTAATAATTTTCATTTTTGAGACTTAGTGTATCAGTAGATGACCCATTNAATGAAAAGGGGATAAGGTGGTTGACACTCAGAAGAGGGATAAGGTGGGTGAGACTTAATTAAGGAAGAAGGCAGTGAATAAGGAAGGGGGGGAATTAGGATAAGAGGAGGGGAAAATGCTCGGGAAGAGACTTTTGGTTTTTTGGGGAGCATTATTTTTCATACTAAACGACTGTATTACTGGTTTTTCTGGGGAGGAGCTTCTTGGAGGATTGTATTACTGGTTTTTCTTTAGGAGCTTGTTAGAGAACTATCATAGGGGGCACCTGTTGCTGGGAGTTTTGGGCTCGGGGGCCAGGAAACCGTAAGGATTCCTGGAGCTAGGGAGCCAGAGAGGCTCTGTTCCTAGCTGGTTGGGAGGAAAAGATTTAGTTTTCAGGTAGTTTCAAGCAGTTAACAACAACATGAAAGAAAGGGACAAACTTCTTCTTGAAGAGTTATTTTACCAGTATTAATTTTTTCAAGAATTAAAGTTATGATATGTATTTATGTATTGAAAATGTGTAATATGTTTTGTAATCTGTTTTGTGACTATTTTGGAGTGTATAATTTTATAATTTGATATTTAAATGATTAATTGCTAGAAATTCAACATAAATTAGATAGATTTGTTGTAATGCAAAACAAAAATAGAAATTAGATGTCATTTTCAAGAAAATAAATGTAATTAATATTACAAATTTACGATTTAACTTTGAATCCCTAATGAATGTCTTTACACATGGTATCAGAGCCCTAGTTTAAAATTTAGGAACAAGGGCCTACCTACCAACCCATCTTCTTGACTATTGACTGAAAGCTATGTGATGTGTCCTGTAAACAACCCTAAAAACTTGCAACCTAAAACCCTTTAATTACAACCCTTGAAACCCTTTCAAAAAAAAAAACAAGCCTAAAAGCCTCTAAAACTTTAAAACTTGTTGACATGTACAATGAAATCCATGAAAAGAATTATGTAAACTGAAATGGTTAGACACACATCAATACTCTGTATATAGAAAAATACTCTATATATAGAAATATAAAGGAGTGTGTACATAAATGTATATAAATCTGGGCCAAGCTCCAGATCCACCTAACCTTGAAGCCAAGAACACAATTTTGTTTTCACACAGATCTATATATATAAACAATATGCACATTGAAAATGAAAATGGTATAATATTATACAAATAGTAAGTGTTAAATGAATTTTAACACTTTGTTTGAATAAACAAACAAATATTAAACACACACACACACACACACACACACACACACACATATATATCAATTATGCCAAGATATTTCTAAACAAAAATATATAAATAACCATATATATGAATAAACATATATAAAAGGGTATGTGTTTACAAATATATAAAAGAAAATATATAGATATATAATTAAAAAACAAAACAAAAAGAACAATAAATAAATAAATATCGGGGGCGAATATCCGAGTTAAGCCCAGAGCTATCGGGCACCAAACAACAACATAACTACAAGTCAATAGACAACTAAGAGCCAAGGCTAAGAAAGTAGCCACATGAAGAATATTGGGCCAATTACCATTGAACCAAATCTCAAGCATACAGCCGACAGATAGACCACCCAAAGCCACATCACATGCCAGGACGCAAGGCAACCCACACAAGGCACCAAAGTGAGAGTCCATGAGGGAGCCAAACCAGTGATCGAACCAAATCTTAGGTCATACGTCTCGATTATAAAAAACATTAATATATATATATAATAAAATAAAATAAAATAATATAAAACAAAATAGTCGTAAGGAAGGGCCAAGGGAGGAGCCCGTAGGCCTTTACACAGGTTTCGAGTCACAACACACAGTGACAAAGCGTGAAGCACTAAGCCCGTAGGCCTTTACATAGGTCTCGAGTTACAACACACAAGCTAACGCACCAAGCACAATACACCATCCCAACGCACAAGCGCCAAGTAGACGACATTCTACACAACAGATTTAAACAAAATAAAATTAAAAACACATTTCCCAACACATAAATAACAAGTTCCAAGTATCTGAGCCAAACCAAGTCAAAGATAGCGAACATACGCCAAGAACACCCGACTATACTTTGGGATCTTATCAGATTCGAACCAGAGACCTCCCACTGAGAAGAGTCTTCGCAAAGGCTGGGCACCAGCCCGTAAGTAAAAGTTTTGGAGTTAGAAGGATTCGAACTTGGGACCTCTGATCGGAAGCTACGCATTGGAGCCTGGGCGTACGACCACTGCATAATGCGTGGACAACCACTCCTACCAGCATAACACCTTCACAAATTAAGGATAACCGAGAGGTTCAAACCCGCAACCTATGCAAGCCAAACCCATCGCCTTACCATTACACCAATGAGAGTTTCATTATGCCCAACAAAGGGGTTTTGAACGCACACCCATGTAGATCTTCAAAGACAAAGCCAACATGTTACTTACGCAAAGAAAGATGAGGTTGGCCATGGCGGCCGACCGTGTAGCCAAGGGCCTCGCAAGAGGAAAAACAATTGGGAAAATGAGGGTTTAGGGTTTAGATAGGGAGAGCGGGAGGGAACGGGGCGCGACACGTGGGTCTCATGCGAGAACCCACTTTTCCCACCCTCCACTTCTTATTTAAAGTTTTTATTTTATTTTATATATATTTATTTAACTTATTTTATTTTCTTTTATTTCTTTTTATTTCTTTTTATTTATTTATATATATATCTTATAAAATTTAATTATTTTATTTTTATTCTAATGCTAGATGATAAGTTAATCAATTAATTTAATTATATGGATTAACTAGTATAATGGATTAATTAGTAGTAAGTAATTAATTAATTAAAGTATTTAATTGATGTATTAAATTAATTGATTATAGTAATTAATTGATTTACTTATTTAAATGATTTATTAGTTAATCTAATAAATAAATTAATGTTATAAAGTTATAATGCTAATAATGGGTTGGTAACTAATGATGGATTAAATAACTAATATTATATAATGGTATTAATTAATAAAATACGTTGTGTATTTGATTAATGATTGTAATGGTGTTATATTAAAATTAATTTTATAAAGATTAAAGGTCATTATAGAGTGGGGAGTTTGACGCATGTTATGGTGAATAATAGAAGGCATTTCATAGGGGATTTGATGCACATTGGTGAGTCTGGTACAATGCTAGCGTAGCTACCAGACAAGGGAGTCAATAGATTTCGTAGGCAAAGACATCAAGCTTATATGCTTTAACCCTGACCTAGCCACTTCCCCTAAATAGAGTAATGTTTGTTTACAAACAAGTAAAAAAAAACTTACGCCTAACTCTATGTTTTCAAGTTTAAGTTGCGCAAATGTGAATTGTCTTAGACTCTCCCTGAAAAAAATTTGAATGGTGCAGATTCATTTATACAGGATGGTTAGGACTCGAGAAAATCGAGGCAGAGGGGCATCGTCGCAGGGACCACCAATGCCACCACCACCATCTCATGAATTAGCCCTCATTTTGCGCTCTTTGGAGGCCATTAATGAGACTTTAAAGGGGCATCAACCAACAGGAGTCGAAGTGGAGCCCCCACCATATGGAATGGGTAATCTTGAAGCGTCGAGGGATTCGGGGGGAGGACCTCCACCCGAGGACATCACTAGAGAACTCCAGAAGATCAAACTTCTAGAGTTCGTCGGGGGTCGTGCCAGTGAACGTACAGAAGCATGGTTGGAAGGGATGACATGATGTTTCTCCTTAAGAGACTATGCATCCACATCAAAGGAAAAAATAACAATCGTTTAGTTAAGGGACATTGCCTTGAACTGTTGGGGCAACTTGAAGAGGCAGTTGCACCTTACCCCATAAACCGTCTCTTGGGAACTTTTTGACGAAAGGTTCTGAAGGAAATATCTACCAGCTTACTATGAGGAACAACAGGTGGGATCATTTCATGCTCTAGTACAGGGAAACAAGACAATGGAAGAGTACGAGATTAGGTTCATGGAATTGGTCAAATATGTTTCATACATGGATAATGATCAACAATAGGAAGAACGCTTTGTCTATGGGTTAAACCCTAATATAAGGGCCATGGTATGAATGTGGAAACCATCTTCAGTAATGGAAGTAGTTGAAAATGCACGTTATGCTGAGGAACACATGATCTTAAATGGAGGTATGCGATCGACCTTTCCACATCATCCTGGATTCATGGGGAAGGCCCCTAGGACCTTCTCCACGGGAGGGAGCTCTAGGCCACCTACTTATGGTAATACTGTCGCGCCAAGGATAGTTGCCACAAGTATTTCAATGGCAGCAAGTGCATCATCATGCTCTTAACCAACGATGCAGGCAGGTTTACGACCTTCTCAGGGAACAACTAGTAGGGGCAGGGGTTCTAGGGGAAGGAACTCATTTCATAGATCATCACAGAACAATGCGCAGGTTCCATATCATGTTACATGTTGGGGATGTGGAGGACCCCATTACCAGCGTGACTGCCCAGAGTTGCAAGAAGGATTTGTGCATAGAGAAGGAAAGTCCCCGATGGGAAGAGCAAGTGGTAACCACCAGATTTATGCAGGAGTTAATAATCACCAGGAAGAACATCAATCCACGTGGTGGATTCGTCAAGTACGCTAAATCATATCAATGTTAAAAATTTTATTTGATTCTAGTGCTACAGATAGTTTCATTTCACCATATGCATTAGAAAAGAGTGGGTTGGTAGCCTACGAGCACGATGACTTTAAACAAGTCGAGAAGGGTTTAGGGGAAAATAAAGTGGTAGGACCTAGCGTTGATATATGTCTAGTAGACCTGGGAGTGTGTACTAACAGGTTGAAGGTATATGTCACTGCTCTCGGGACATATGACCTAATCATTGGAATGGATTGGTTAGAATCCCATCGAGCTATGGTAGATTGTTTCGCAAAAAGGGTGCTTTTTGTTGATGATGAAGGAAGGCCAGTAGAGATCCACGGTGTACGGAGAAAGGTTTCTCTACCCTTTATCTCAACTATGAATATTAAGTGGTGCACGAGGCAAGGGTGTCGACTTTATGTAGTTGAAGAAGTGAGTGAAAGGAAAGGACCCTCCTTGGATCAATACCCAGTACTGTCAGAGTTTAAGGATGTTTTTCTGAATGATTTGTCAGGGTTACCTCCTGAGAGGGAGATTGATTTTACTATTGAGCTAAAACCTGGTGTAGAACTAATTTCCAAGACTCTGTATAGGATGACAACGCCAAAACTATGTGAGTTGCAGATGCATTTAAAAGAGCTACTCGACTTAGGGATAATAAGGCCCTGTGTCTCACCTTGGGGTGCACTAGTAATATTTGTGAAGAAGAAGGATGGTTCCTTACAACTATGTATAGATTATAGGGACTTGAACCGTGCAACAATGAAAAATAGGTACCCAATGCCACAAATAGATGATATCTTTGATCAGATGAAAGGACTAGCGATATTCTCAAAAATTGATTTGCGATTAGGGTATCACCAATTAAGGATTAAGGAAGGTAATATTCCTAAAACTTCCTTTCGAACTCAGTTTGGGCATTACGAGTTCATTGTAGTACCTTTCGGATTGACCAATGCTCCAACAGTATTCATGAGCCTCATAAATGGTTCATTCCAAAAATACTTACACCGCTTTGTACAAGTCTTTCTAGATGATATCCTCATCTATTCCAAGAACAAAAGAGAACAGGAGGAACGCTTACGAGTAGTGTTGTCATGCCTTAGAGAGAACAAATTGTATGGGAATTTTTTGAAGTGTTCCTTCTTCCAGAAAGAAATTTACTATTTAGGTCATATCATTTTCGGTGAAGGAATCTCTGTGGACCCAAAAAAGGTAAAGGCCATTATGGAATGGCCAGTGCCGAAAAATTCTCATGAGGTAAGAAGCTTCATGGGGCTAACAGGTTATTATCGGAGATTTGTGGAAGGGTTCTCTAAAATAGTGAAACCCATCACCACTTTGCAACTCAAGGGGGTCAGGTATGAATGGATAGAAGAATGTGATAGTGCATTCACCGAGATTAAGAGGTTACTAACTAGTGTGCCAATTCTACGAGTGCCAGATATGGAAAAGGACTTCACAGTCTGCATAGATGCCTCGAAGCAAGGGTTGGGGGCTGTGATAATACACGATGGAGGAGTGATAGATTATGCATCAAGGAAGTTGAAGAAACACAAGGAATTTTACGCTACTCATGATTTAGAGTTGGAAACTATAATGCTATATCTGAAACTTTGGAGGCACTATCTATTAGGACGAAACTTTGAGCTCAAAACGGACCATCAAAGTTTAAAACATATCTTCACTCAAAGGGATCTGAATGCCAGGCAAAGGCGATGGAGTGAGTTTATGAGTGAATATGATTTTGGTATTTCATACATCAAGGGAAAAGAAAATGTGGCATGGATGCCTTGAGCAGGAGACTACGTGTATTCTCCTTTGTAACTTTAAAAGTCAATTTGAGGAAACTTGTGTTGACGCAACTCCTTGGAGACAGTTGGTATTTAAAGGTTACTTCAAACATCAAGAGTGGAAGGAAGTTAGATCCAAAGTATGATGGATATAGCCTGGAAATAGATGGACTATTAAGATATCGAAGAAGGATATACATCCCCGAAGGTGGGGATATTCGAAGCATCATACTGAAGGAATCCCATAGAGAACTTTATTGTGTGCATTGGGGTGTGAAGAAAATGTACGTAGACATGAGGAAGCTCTTCTTCTGGGTAGGCATGAAGCGCGATGTAGTCCATTTCATTGCCAAGTGCCTAGAGTTTCAACAAGTGAAAGACGACCACCATCACCCGACAAGTCTCCTATAGCCACATGATGTTCCTATGACAAAGTGGGAAGTCATTTCTATGGATTTTGTTGCGGGGTTGCTGCTCACATATCATAGACACAATTCCATCCTTGTGATAGTTGATAAGTTGACCAAGAGTGTTCATTTTATTCTGGTTAGAGACACTTATGATGTCATTGATGTGGCATGCATTTTTGTATATGAGGTCATCCATTTGCATGGGATACCTAAGAATCTCATTTTAGATAGGGACTCCAGATTTACCTCTAGATTTTGGACAAGTTTGCAGTCAGTGTTGGGGACTCAGTTGAACTTAAGTAGAACTTATCATCCTGAAACAGATGGGAAAACTAAGAGAGTAAATAAATTCATGGAATACATGCTTAGGATGTGTGTCATGGATAATCAAACCCATTGGGATAAGTACCTACCTTTGGTAGACTTCGCCTACAATAACAATTTTCATAGATCCATCAAAATGCCACCCTACGAAGCTCTCTATGGAAGGCCATGCATAACATCGTTGAGTTGGGAAAGATTAGAAGACTGAGTAACAGTTGGGCCAGAGTTGATTCAAGAGATGTAGGAACAGGTGATTCAGATTAGGCAGAGACTAAAGGAAGAACATGATAGACAGAAAAGTTATGCGAATGCACAAAGGACTAACCGAAGTTATAAAGTGGGAGATCAGGTTTTCAATTGTATTAGGCCTAATAAGAGTACCATTCGGTTCAGGAAGGGGACAAAGTTGTCACCTCGATTTATAGGACCATTCAAAATCCAAGAGAAAATTGGACCCATTTCCTATCATCTCATACTGCCACCCCAGTTGTATAAAACTCATAATGTTTTTCATGTATCTATTCTACGTCATTATGTTGTTGATGAATCACATAAACTAAATTGGAAGGAATTGCAGGTATCAGACGCGGGAACCCTCACGGTAGAACCATTATGCATATTGGACCATAGATTCTAACATCTCAGGAATCATCTGGTACACCAAGTTAAGGTCTAGTGGGACAAGTATAGTCTAGGATCTGCTACTTGGGAGGATGCCGAGACGCTACGACGAGATTATCTCTCACTTTTTTGACCACCTCTAGAATATGTTTCTCGAAGGTTGGGTGTATGTAACACCACCTTTTGACTTAGGAAGCTAGGATTATCTGAGGCCTAATCACCTTTATTTTCTATTCACCGTGAAACTATTAATGATACACTTGAATTTTTAAGATGTATGAACCTATATGAATGTTTAAATGTTACTTGAATGATGATGGATATGATGCGACCTACTATGTGAATGTTAATTCTATGAATGTTTAAATTTTATTTGAATGATGATGGATATGATGTGACCTATTATGTGAATGTAAATTCTATAAATGTTTAAATGTCACTTGAATGATGATGGATATGATGCAATCTATTATGTAAATGAAAATTTTATGAACGGGTAACGTTAATTGAATTATGGGATATTATGAGATCTAATTCTAACTTGAAAACTTTGATATTTAAGTTGCTATACCAAATTGAGATTATAGTTGTATGCAATTACATGATGATAATGCATAGATATGTATGAGTTTGTGTTATAGACTAATCTGCAGGTCATTGGGATAATGAAATAGCCAAGGGATAATGGTAATGAAAGTGGATATCATGACCACCGACCGAGAAACAATATGGTATGAATCTTTGTATATGAAATTATATTGGTTTGAATGCATTTCTATGATATGTGGACCAGTGCAGGATTTCAGGTGGTGAGGCTACCTAAAATAGAAGAAACGATGACAAAATTCCCAGCAACATGGTGCCACTGTATATTCCATTATAGGGTGTGGACCCTAGTCTTGTTAGGAGGGGTGGAGGCATTTCCCATCATGTATCCTCCGAAACCTGGAGTCATGGGAGGGTAGTGTTAGCTCACACTCCCCTAGACATGTGATGATGACTGTCAGTTGCCTACTGGGGAATCTTGGTCAAGATAGTGACACTTCCGCTTACGGGTTCTATTTGGATTTAGGTAAATATAGTTGACACTCCAAGATAGTCCAACAGAGGAAGGATAGGAATGGAATATGGAAGTAAGTTAGGGAGGAAGGATGAATAGAAATAGTTGATATTGTAAGGAGATTTTCCTTATGGTGGAATTTATTGTTTTTCCTTCTGAAAAGAAAATGTGTATATATGAATATTCATAATTACTTAACTAAACTAACATTGTTGAGATAGATTATTGTAATTAAGGGATTTCAAAAACATTTGAATGGTTTATTATCTTTTATAAAATGAATAGTCTTGTTGATTGGATTGGATGCATACATAAATAACTATAGAGGTGATAGTTATTGTTATTAGTACATGCAGGAAACTTGTATGTACTAGCTACACATGCATTTCTTGTACATGTACAATAGTATGTATGAGTTTTCTTGGCTTACTTGGACACCTCAGAAGTAGCAGAACAACTGACACAAACATAGCTCAACCCCAAATGCATACAACAATCATACAATGATCATATTGTTGACACATATATTAAGGGAACTCGACAACAAAGAATCCAACTTTATCGAGTCATCAAAGCACAACAATTCCTGCACCAAGGCAAGTGGCTCACCCGAGGCCCAATTCAGCAGAAATTTCCTCATATGATGGGGGAAATCAATGCAATGGAAAAAAATTCTTCCTAAGGAGGGAGTATTGATAAATATGGATATCAGTGGCCACCCACCTTTTCCAACTGGCTCAAAACAATTTTCTAACGATTTTGGTAATTTACTATTTTTAAAAAATTTCACTACCGGAGCCGTTTTGAGGCCCTAAACGATGTTTTTTTGGGGAAAAAAAGTTTGTAATTTGTAATTTCCTTCTATATTGAGCCTTAAATGAGTCTCCTCAATGATACCTTTCCAACGGGCTATCATATTCCTAAAATGGAGATCGTATGCAAAAGTTACGACCCCAAGAAGTTGATGTACTAACTTACCCAAACGAGGCCCACATGAATTTTGGCGCTTCATCTCCTAGGGTTAGGTTTTTTGATGTCTATGGTTTTTGAAATTCCTTATTACTGTAAAGAGGCCTTCAAAGCCTCATTGTAATCATCTTATTGCGAATGAACACAACCGTCACATTTCTTCTCAGTGGTAAGCTGCCACCATTCCAACAAGCTTGTTTTCGCTACATTTTACAGTTTTCAACTTATTTCATTATTGAATAGAAAACCAATTTTACTGTATCTCTGTTATTTTTTGTTAAGAACCTATTAATAATCCATATTCATTTCATTATTCTCATAAAATATGGACCATTGATGGCTCTGGAATCTGTACACAATCTCCATCCTCCATCTTTATTTCGACTTAACACAGTTGGTACTACGCATGGGCTTAGGATTTCCCTAACTAAACCTTTATCCAGCAACTCCTCGACTTGAGTTTTTACTTCCTGATTCTCTCTAGGTGTCAACCTATAAGTTGATTTGTTTGGTAAACTAGCTCCTAGAATAAGGTCAATATGATGGCTTATACTCCTAATGGGTAGCAATGAGTGTGGTAACTCATCCGCTACTATGTCACCAAATTTTTCTAACAGTTCTTGGATTTCTTCAGACAAATATTCCACAGAATTAATTGTAAGGATAACTCTAGGCTTCATCACTACAACAAACTATATTTCTCTTTCCTTCTTGAATTCATTCAAGAGTTCTTTGCCTCTCATGAGAATTATACTTGAACTAGCTTCCCTCTTTTTCTCTTTGTCTTCTATTGGTAATAACATATATGTTCTACTATTCTTTTCTAGGGTATAAGTATTATTCCTCCCATCATGAATAACTTTTTTGTCAAACTGCCACAGTCTCCCCAATAAAATATGACAGACATCCATAGGAATTACATCACATAATATTTCATCCCTGTAACCTTCTATTTTAAATTCAAGTTGGCATTGATCAACTTCTCCACCATCTCTATGGATACTAGATTGTCGGTTCTCCCACTGTCTATGATCACCTCCCACTGTCTATGATCACCTTGCAAACTCTGTCTTTCATCTTGCAAGCAGTTATGAATAGACTTGTTTGCAGAACTGGTTCTTCTACCTCCTTCTCTGGTTTAAGAAGAATTTTCCTCATCATGAGGTTCCTTCCTCCTTCTATTGCTTCTACTTCCACATGCTTCTGTGCTTCAACAATGTGTGCTTCTCCTTCTCCTTCTTTATTTCTCTCGGGACATTCCCAAGACTTGTGCCCTCATTTTCCATAGGTATAACACATAATTTCACCTCCTCTAGCTCTTCCTCTTCCTTTGAAAAAAGATATTCTTCCTCCATGTTGTCCTTCTTTAGAACTTACACCTTTCTCAGGGTGACTATGTTGTTTTCCATCTTCATGCTTCAGTTTTTGGAACTTTTCTCTGATGGTTCCCTTGCCTATGCTTGAATTTCCTCCTATGTTTCGTTGGCTTTGCTTCCTGGCCAATTTTTCTTCAGCTTTCAAGGATGCTTGATAAGCATCCTCGAATTTACTAGTAGACATCATGTTGATCTCCTCTTGTATTTAATATCTCATTCCATTGATATACCTAGTTGTTTTCTCATCTTCATTCTCTTTCTATCTAGTTTTGATGTTCAGTCTGTAAAATTCTTCAATGTACTCCTTCATTGATAAGTTTTTCTGTCTCAGGTTTTGCAATCTTCTGAACAGATTGATCTGGTAATACTTTGGGATAAATTTGACTTTTAGCTTGGCTACCATCCTATCATAGCTTTTAATTTTATTATTACCTTTGTTCCTGTGTTCGGCTTGCAGTTCATCCCACCATAGCGCTGCATGACCTTTAAGTCTTATCACTGCATGATCCACCATCTTGTCTTATTCAACATCTTCATAATCAAAGTATTTGTCCATAACACATACCCAATCTAGAAATTCCTCAACTTCCAAATTACCGTCATACAATGGTACCTCTATTCTTTCTCTGGCTCCTATTCTTGAAACATATTTCAATAAGCGATCTTGTGCAACATCCTCTGCTACATTTTATTCGACCTCTATTTCTTCACTCTCATATTCACTGATATATCCAGCGTGTGGTGCTCTCCTTTGTGTTGTTTCCATGGAGTCTAGTCTCATTCAGAGTCACCTCATTTCTTCTTCCTTTTCTACATTCTCTCTATGCCTTATGGGTGGCATGATTTCACTGTGTCACCTATAAACAAAAATCAAATTCTTGATACCACAAATGATACCAATTTACCTCCTTTCTCCTTTGTCTGTTGTTTATAAAAAAACTCAATATCATCTCTGATACCACCTGATGCAGCTCCCCCTAGTCCCCCGTAGGGCTACACGACCTCTCAGTCAAGGATCTCTGATTCTTGACTCAATTGACCCTATGAAACCTTAATGGTCTTGTTTTGTGTCTAAACACAGGCCCTTTCGGCTCCTTGGTGCAGGTCTAATAGCACCTCCAACCTTCCCTTTCGCTCCCCTGTGAAATCTCAGAGTACTGGGCCTTAGCTCCTTTTCTGATAATCCCCCTCTTAATGTGACCTTTGGCGATGTCCTCACATGACCACGCAATTGCGGGCGTGGAAAAAGGAGGTTTCATATCATACTACTTTTCGGCCCGCAATTCTCCTCAAGCCTCCACATGTCCACCTGCCAAAACCACGGTCTGGATTGCGGCCCACCCTCAATCTCTTAAATTATGTGCAACTCTTGTCCCCGTAATTCTAAGGGACCATCGATCTCTTGATCTTGATGGTATTGTCGGAATTGGCGATTCAAATCTTATCTTTCCAAATCTACGGACCATATATGTCCCTCCTAAATCAACATATGTGATCTATTCGCGATTCTGGACTTCGGGGTTTTGAAATCTCAAACCCTTCTTTGTTTTGTACTTCAATCTTCCAGAGATGACGATCTGCGGACACCTACCCTTCTTAATCAACAACTCTGCCTTTACTTCAGGTGTTTGGCCTTTCAACTTAGATTAACGGTCCTATGAACCTCTTCCCGATCAATAGTCGAGATCTCCTTCGGGTCTCCAGAATTTTGAGATCTCAAATCTCAAGCTTCACCCTTTTTCCAAATGAATTTTATCCACTCGATCTTATGATTGAGGATTACTTCAGGTCTTTACCTGGAGTGCATGGATCTATGCCACGTCTCTCTTAGATCCGACAACTATGAATTACTTTGGGTATTTACGCAAAGCTCACAGATCTATGCCATGTCTCCTCTTAATTCTGATGGCTCAGATTCACTTCGAGGGATCTGATGCTTGATATTTAGTTCGGATTGCCGACTCTCTGGACCTCAAGAATCTGAAATCTCAACTGAGAAATTCCAATGCAATTTCCCCGGAGCTCGCAATCTGTTGACAAGTGTCCCCTTACAAATCGATGACTCTCGACACTTTGGTTATTCATACTTCGGGTGTTTCAAATCTCAACTAGAAACCCTCGAATAGATTTCCCAAAGCTACCGATATTCTAACATGTATCTCCTAGTGATCAACAGTCAGGATCCTACTTCAGGCATTTTACCCCTTCTTCGTTCACAAATTTCCCGGAGTTGTGGATATTGCGCCACCTATCTTCCCTCATGATGGATGGTCCCAAACTACTTCAAGACTTTGAAACTTTGATAAGTTCTCTCTCCTGCGTGTGCGAACTTCTAAGGCTCCCACACCTTCTCTGATTAGATAGTTGTTTATCCTTTGCACTGTGATCCAATGACCACTGTCACTACTCCACCTAAGGTTTCAATTTCTTCCGACTTAGAAGATTTCTCAGTCTTCAAAGGTATCGACCTTTTCTCCTCTTACGAGTCTGACTCTTGGATCTCGTCAACACATATGAAAAGTGATATCCCTTCTAAGATTGATCCTTAAATTATTTTGACTTCCCATGCACTCCTTGCATTCGAGGATTTCGATAACTCAGTGTGAACGATTTATTCAAAATAAATTCTTCTCTCCCTCCTGGCTTTCCTCTATTTTGGTTCTTTGATGCTTGGTCTCTTCTTGACGTTGTGCACTCCTTGCACCTGGTCTAAGTTTCCTTTGTTCTCTATGAACTCCTCTGTGTCAATCTGAGACTCAGTCGACACACTCCTTCTGTTCTAGATGCACACCTTGCGTACGAGTTTTAGAAGAGAAATAATTGAAACTTATCCAGTTTCATCACAAACTCATACGGTCAAATTCTTGACCAATCATACATGAACGAAATGAAATGAATGACATACACAGATTGAAAAATTCATTCAATCACACATTTAAATGAACACAATCCAAGATTTGGGACAATTATGTCTGTTCTATTCATTCATGAAACAAATTACATACATTGCAATTCTTACCTGCATCTTTCTTCTACTGTATTATGTTCTATTAATCTCTATATTCCTATCTCATAATCTTATCTATTACAATACAACAACAACTATCTAAGTACTAGCTCCACGATCTCTCGTCGTCTTGTCTGCAACCTATCCTATCAATTCTTAGCAGTTACCTACTTTGTCCTATTACAATAACTAACAATTATTTCTAGATAAGAGTCAACACTCTATATATGCAACCCCTTGCAGTGCTATATGACTTTATAAACATGGCATATTTAAAAATGTTGCTTCCAAAATATCTCAACAAATCGATTTACTTCTGAGTTAAATGTTGATTTGAAACTTTGTCATCCTGAGATGTCATATCTTTGCCTCCACGCTTGTGTCTTTGACTTTGAAGGCGATGTCCCTGCATCATAGAGGATTTTTTCTAAGAGGAAGATGGGATAGGGCGTATTTCCTTTCATTTTTAGATTATAGGTGATCCGAAAAGATCTTTTAATGACTGTGGTTGAGTTTTTAATTGCATGCGTTAATTAACCATTTAAGAAGTTGAATGAAAGAGGATGAATTTAGTGAAGGAACATAGCAGCCATAAAATAGTATATAGATCTGAATTGAAGCAATAAGAACAATAAACCATAACAATAGAAGTGATAATGGAGTTCGACCAAAATTGCCTACATAAAACAGATTTTCTAAATTTACAATAACAAAATTCAGATATTAAGAGAAATCTAAATTGGTGAAATTTATTTTATACATAATTTTTTTTAAAATTAGAACAACAAAATTCAAACATTATTGAAGAAATCTAAATTGGTGAGATAGTTTGACCATTGAAATTTATTTTATGCATAAAACAGATAAAGAGTTAGCAATTATTAAAACTTAATGCATGGCATGCAAAGTATTTAAAGCCTATGAAGTTACCTAATAAAAAAAACTCTTTAATTGAGAATAAAAATGTTAATGATAGCTTATTCTTAAATATGATATATGTTAAATGTTATAAATGTTAAATACATTAAATTTGATATTGTAATTACATATGATATATTTAATTAGATATATGTTAAATGTTATAAATGTTAAATACATTAAATTTGATATTGTAATTACATATGATATATTTAATTAGTGTTACATGACAACTTAATCTTTGTGAAATAGATTTAGAAATGGAAATGATAATTGAACCTGTATAATTATTAATAATGATGATAATTAAATAAGGAGCATTTTACATCTCATTATTGAAGAGATTTAAATATCTTTTATTGGATGTAGTATACTCACAATATTGAACCTATGTCTAGAAATATTATAGTAATAATTAATTTAATATTTATTTAGAAATTATTTATATATTTTATTTGACAACATTTTTTATTATTTTTTATGGATAATTTTTTAATAGAAAAAATATATAATTATGAATTTTTTTAATATAAATTTATATGTACAAAATTCATTTTCTTGGTGCTTGCTATTTTATTAGGTATARTCTTCTTTTAGCTAGGAGTATCTTGTAATGAKTGTTTCTTTTTTCTCTAAARGCCACTTGTTATTGGGTGCTTGAACTTGTTGGATTTGGTTCCATCTGTTTCTCCATGTACTTGGTCTTCATACTTCACATCCTTAAAGAAGTACTAGGGTTATGAGCATTTGAAAGAGAGAGTGCATCAATTGTCCTACATTTATTTTGCAAAAAGAAAAATGCTTCTCACTTGTCTTGTAGTTGTTTCTTAGTGCATACATCACATCTTCTCAAGTATTTATAGTTTTAGATTATATCTAATGGCTAACCAAACCCAAGAAGTTTTTTTTTTTGTAAATAAAAAATGGCGTTTACTATTACTGTGCTTTTATAGTACAAAAATGCCACATGTCAGCACTCTACCACCTGTTCCGCCAAATTACCGGAAACCGGAACAGGTGGCAGACTGTGATAATTTTAGACAAAATAACTATCCGCCATCTGCCCTGTCAAATGGAAACTAAGGCAAGTGGAAAATTCGTGTTCTTACTAAACTGTTCTGTGGATCTAAGAAAAACTACCAACTGAAAAAGAGGACTGAATCGTAAAACTGCATCATCGCCATGCAGAGAGTGTGCGAGGTATCCATAGCAAAAAAATTACACATTAACACCTGGGGGCATGTCGTCCAAAGCGCCTGTGGAAGGGCCATCCCTGGGCTGGAGCATGAAAGGCCTTGCGCAGGTCGAGCAGCACTGAGTTGCCGGTGCGTTTGAGAACGCATCATAAAGCATGTCAATCCGCTAGTGCATGAGGGTGTCCCGATGTATCTGGTCTCCCATCTGGCTCCTTAGCTTGAAGATGAGCTCGAGCTGCTCTGGATTGAAGAAAGGTGGTGGAGCATGGAAGAAATCAGGGAGAACAATGAGTGGTTGAGGCACCAAGACTGGGTGGCCCTCCACCTCGGCACCCAAGTCCTCTAGCGCAGTGCTCCCGACCTCCATCGCCTTGACCTCCTCCACCGTTGTACCAGTGTCCATGACCTCCATCGTTGTACCAACTGGGCCATTCGTGTCCTGAATTGAGGCAATATAATCCATATGTAGGAATTACCCTGGGAATTCCTCTTCAATTATACATGTAGCTCCCTCCATGGTCGTCGGGGCACTTGTCCTTGTTGGGTTATGGCTGGGGGACTGCATATCATCTGGGAATGTGAAGAGGAGAGATTCCAGAGGAATCTGGATGGGTTCCTTCAGAATCTCCTCCTCGACATATGCCATTGGCAGAGTTCTTGGTTTATCCCATCTCTGAGTCCGAGCAATGGACAAGGTGCGTTCGAGCCTCTGCACATGCCTCTGTTAGGCAGCTAGACTGTACCATGTTGGGCCTCGCCTTGACTTGACTCTCTCCCTTGGCATGGATAAGCTAGGAGGATTGATAATTCTCTAGGTAAGCTCAATAAGAATCCACTTCACGTAGGTCTCGTTCTCGGAGTGGCTAGGGAGGTGGAGCGCGAGAGAAATTGAGCCAACCTCGTCCGAGCGGGAGAGATAAGCCCAGGCTTGACATGACCACAATACTGAGCCCTCCCCTGCATTTACACCTTGGTGCCGCCATCAACTTCACGCGAGGGAGTTGTCCTCCCCTTCTCAATAGGTAGTAATGGTTGCCCTTCATTCAAGATTGAGGTGAAGGGCGTCGGTCTGCCATATTTATGGCTTGGGCCTGGGGTAGGCTACGTGGCACCCCATCCAGAAACCAAACCCAAGAAGTTAACTCAACTAATAATTGTCAATATTTTTGACAATTGATTAATTTTGTATCAACATATGGAGAGTTCAAATCCCCAATATTAAACACATTTATATTTCAATATTTATAAAATACATATTTTAATATTTATGAAATATATACTTCCAATTGAAAATCTACCATATAAAAAAAAAAAAAGACATTGCCATAAAGCACATTTACATTTGTGATATACAACCTAAGTGGACTTAATGGTTAAAAATATGTGTTTCCTCTTAAAAAAATCACAAGTTCAAATCCAAAAAGGGATAAAGTATGTATACCTTGTTGGAGAGAGGGGATCCCTTGTCCCACAAACAAAAGGTCTCATACAACATGAAAGTAATTGAAAGACTTCAAATATATTAATCAATTAGAAAAAATAAATAACAAAGATTATTAATCAAATATTAATTCTTCACACTTTATTAATATTAAAATCTTTAAATTACAATATATTCAATAATAAAATAAAAATCATCTCCACTTTATTAATATTAAAACCTTTAAAATAAAATAATGCTTTACAATTGATTTTTATTTTTTTCATGGAAAAAATATACATACAACGACCGCAACAGCCTTGACAACTCACAACTCGAAAACAAGTACTCTAGGTTCGAGATAAACCCATTTCAAAGAATCCAAGGAAACTTATGAAACTTATTTTTACATTGAATTAACTTCACCATTATTACTTTACTGTAGATCCTTCAACCGATTCCACCCCTTTAAACACAATTATTGATGAGTGGCACACGCCACGCAAAATACCCGACTGCTTCCCGTTCATAGCTTTCACATGGCTCCGTTTGGAGGATTGGCTGTTCTCCTTCACGGAGCAGAGCCCTGGAATAACAAATATTTAGAAATAAAAGAAATCAACTTACCATTCAAAATAATTAAATGGATTTTTTTTTTTAGCATAAACCTTTCAAGTAAAGCATGAACACATAACAAATGATAGAATTAAAGGTATTCTTTATTCATTTTCAGTAAAGGCAGATCCAAAAACCGAAGATATGAATTCTTTTTTTTTGTTTGCTAGTTTATCAGTGACCTGTTTGATTAGCATTTTTGTAAAAGTAGATTTAAATGCTGAAAATATGATTTTTTTTTTTTTTTTGTTTGCTAGTTTATCAATGACCTGTTTGATTAGCATTTTTTATTCATTTCCAGTAAAAGTAGATTTAAAAGCTGAAAATATGAATTCTTTTTTTTTTGTTTGCTAGTTTATCAGTGACCTGTTTGACTAGTCTGTGACTGTGAAACCTTAACTGAGCATTTAAGCAGTCAACCACACCAACTCTACATCGCTGGATTTTTTCTCCTCACAACAGGTTTCGAACCAATGACTTTAACATCACAGTGTCTTAACAACACACTCCAGACTGTCCTAACATGGGGGACAAGATATGAATTCTAAAATAACTTTGAAGTCATAAAATTATCAAATACTTATTCTTCTATACAGAAATTTTAATTTAATTTGTATAATTTTCGACCTTTCCTCGAAAAGGATTTCATCCCCAAAGCTCTCACAGAACAGAATTTCTCCGACCTGCGGTAAATATTCACAGCTTTCTGCCGTTTTGCTTTTTTATTTCCCTCTTTATGAGTACACGTGCCTGAATCTTTGAATTATTTTTTAAAGGCACAAATTTGGAAGAAATATGCTTCAGAATCTACATAAACTCTTAAATTTATTACTGTCCAGTGGCCATAATTCGCCAACATCTGTAAATTAGCATTAAATAGCCATGATTTAAGCGATGTACTCGGGAAAAACAAAAACAAAACTATAAGCTAGGAGGAATGGTTTTGGATAAACGTTTTATTTTGGGTTTTTTTTGTCAGGAATTTTGTGATATAAATTTGGACAAAATAGTTATTTTTAAATTGTATTTCTGAATACATAAATGGATTCAGCATGCTGAAAAACTCATGGGGCACTAGGATTATACAAATTTAGTCAGTCAAAACTGCAGATCCAACCATTCATCACCGGATTTCTGGATTTGGGACAAAATCAAAAGAAAAAAAATTGCTAAAAAAACCCCTGGAGCACTAGGATTATACAAACTTAACCACTCAAATCTACAGATCCAACCATTCATTATCAGATTTCCGGATTTGAGACAAAATCAAAAGAAAAAAGCTGCTGAAAAACTCCTAGTACACTAGGATTATACAAACTTAGCCACTCAAATCTGCAGATCCAAATTTCCAAATTTGAAACAAAATCAAAAGAAAAAAATTACAAAAAAATAACCAAAAAAATATAACTTTTAGATTAAATCTTCACCATTTTTCTTTTATTTATTTATTATTATTATTTTTAACTCTTTACCTTTTTTTCGCAACTCTCTTGGCCAAATTAAAGCTAGAAACAGACAGATTTTCAAAACGCAGAGTTATATATAACTAATCACCATTTCATTTTTACTATTTTCGGAAATACAAAACAATCAAATACACCTCTACACTAATAAACAACAAACTACTGTAAATAAATCTCCATGGGCGTACAAGGAGACTGATCTCTATCTCTTCTTCATTATATATAAATTTACGACTTCAAATCTCACGTTTGAACCCAAAAAAGTAGGAAATAAAAAATTAGATGGAGAAGGTGATACCGGTGGATTTGTGGGAACTGGTAACGTCACATAATTTGAAAGCATTGCAGTAACTTCTGACATTGTTGGGCGACTCAATGAATCGACCTGTACACACAAAAGGCCAACATGAATGCATCTCAAGGCTTGCTCCTTATCGCATGTTTCAATTATTGCTGGATCAATAGTCTGCTCACTTTTTCCTTGTTTGTATGAATTCCATACCTGCATTTTCATAAAATATATACAT
>ML818055.1:0-10684 GCA_009831015.1 Picea engelmannii
GACATCAATGCCATGAGTATCATAGTGGACTCTATAAAAGACCACTTGATACCCTACATCTCCCATCTTGACTCATCTAAGAAGATGTATGATGCCCTAATGAACCTCTTCTCAGTCATAAACATTGGACAGGTAATGAGTCTAAAGAATGAGCTCCGTGACATAAAAATGAATGATGATGACAGCATAACATCATACTTTGTGAGAATCTCTCAGCTGAGAGATCAACTACAAGCCATTGAAGAGATCATTTCAGAGAAGGAACTAGTAAATATAGTACTCAAGGTCTTCCCAAGACATGGGATGCATTTGCCGCAAGCATGAACACAAGGAAGGAGTATCCAACATTTGAAGAACTTTGGACTTGTTGTGCACAAGAAGAATCAAAGATCAGTGCAAAAGAGAAACCCCAAAAGAAATACGATGATCAAGCTTTCACAGCAAGGTTCAAGAATTTCAGAAATAAAAAGAAGTTTGGCTCAAGGAAGAAATCAAATCAAGAGAAAGATATGTCAAAAATACAATGCTTCAACTGTCGAAAATATGGTCACTACAAGAATCATTGTCCCGAGTTAAAGAAAAGGAAGGAAACGCACGAAGCATCAATTGCCGAAGAAAGGGAACCCTCAAAGAAAGCCAAGCAAGACAAAACAAATTTCTTCTTCTAAAACAAGGTAACAATATTCTTCATAATTCATGTACATACCATGTTTACATAATTTTTGTACATATCTTGCATATCCATTTCTTAGAAGATAAGATGTTCAAAGAGAAACTATACCTATGGAAGAACAACAAGATAAGGATTGCTATCACAATGGCTACAAGTCAGGCAATACACATGAAAGGATAAGTACGTCAACAACCCTTGGTAACAATTCATGTGGAAGTTATTACATAAGTAACAGCTGCAAGATAAGCCAAAATCAAAATCAACCTTGAAGAAACCTAAAAGAAGTAAAGACAGAAAGAAGTCAGTAATCAAGAGAAAATTGGAAAAAGACTTGTGACACTTTGCATAAGGTAATAAGGATGCAGACGGAAGGGTGGATTCTGTTAGATGGAGGGAGCTTATTATATAATTCCAAAAGAAGAGCATGCATTCATGCATGAAGCAAGGATTACGAGGCAGCTAATCCTAAATAATATGATCCATTGAAGATGATGAAGTATCCATGTTCCCATCAATGGTAGCAACCATGAAAAGCAACACGTGTTTAGTTTGACTTTAGAAGAAGTTTTCTTCGAAAAGAAGCCTTAAAGTATCCGTGGTTGTCCATCCACATCCATGATCCTATGATGAAAGAAAGAAGTTGGAATCTTCAGGGCATGGAATCTATAGAAAACTCCATGGACCCAAAGAGAGAAACATGAGGAAGAACATGAAGATTCCAAGAGAGAAAGAAAAGCCAGAACAACTAGTCATTATATCGAGAATCACAAGAACAACCAGTCATTATATCAAGAATCACAAGACTACTAGCTTGATCTGAACCCTCTAGAAGCAATCAAGCAGAATAAATGAAAGTTGTGATGAAAAACAGTGTATATAAGACTTATGAATGAAAGCATTGCGAGATCCAAAACTAAAATCTTATCCCAGATGGAGGGAGAGGATTATGATGATAGCTTGTTCCAGACATACCTCTCTCTGAGACATTATATCTCGTGCAATATCCATGGGTTGGAGTTTACATCAGACGAATGTAAGGACTATTCTCCTCAACAGAGTAATCAAACAAAGAAGTGTAAGTAGAGCAATCTCAAGGTTTTGAGGTATACCAGAAAGAGACTCTTGCATGCAGATGGAAGAAGACAACTTGGTGGAGAGCCTCCAATGCACAGTAGAAGCATGGTGAAAATCTTCTATAACAGAGATATTGTATCAGAATGGTTACTCAGAACTCCAGAATGATGGATTGCCCATCCATGACAAGCTCTCATGATGACAGAAGAAGTGCCACTTGGATATGTTCCAGTTTGAGCTTTGCCACGATGTTATGAACTAGCAAGAAACAAAAGAATTGAATCCAACTATGATATACTATAATGATCAGAGCTATATGAAGCCTTCAGAGAAAACCAGTGTTCCAGAAAGACCGAAGTACATTGAGATCAAGCATTACATTCTCCAGAAAGGAGAAGTGGTTCTCCAATATATCCCCACAGATGAGCAGATAAGCAGATATTTTGGTAAAGCCTCTGTCCAAGATGAAAGAGTTTGCATACTCAAGAAACAAGTTGGAGCTCATGGAGACAACTTCCTTATTAAAAAGGGAAGAGATGACTCCCAAGTTGGGAGGGAGCATTGATGTGTTATTGATTTATGGACAGTCATTTTTTTAGTTCGAAAAATGGTCCAGGATGAGCAATTCCCTTTCCAGTTCGAAAAGTGGTTTGAGATTTCTAACGGACAGGCATTTTCCAGTTCGAAAAATGGTCCAGATCGAACGGTCATTTTTGTAATGAAAATGGTTTGATGGATTGTTGATGTACCATAGACAGTTGTTCCCCTTGTGGCCAATGTGGGGGAATGGTCTAAGACAATCTTTCTTCTTGACGGTCACTCTCAGTAGTGGTCAAGAAGACTGGTCCGCCTCGCCGGACAGTCATCTTTTGAAGCTCACAGTGGTGAGCAGTTTCAAAAAATGGTCCGTTTTGGAGGTTGGTGCAGGACAGTCATTTCTTTAGGAAATGGTCCGAACAGGCATTCCTAGGGCAGATTCATTCTCTCCAGGTTACACTTTGTTTAGTGCCAGAGGAATGGTCCAGGTTCAGCAATCGGGGGCAGGCATTCCCTTGGGCAGACTCATTCTCTCCAGGTTGCACTTTGTTTAGTGCCGGAGGAATGACCCAGATAGGTGAATGGTCCAGGCTTAGAAATCAGGACAGGTATTCTTCCTTGCTTGAGAAGAATAATCCAGATAGCCCATCATTGATGTTTTACTCTCCGAGGGCAGATGCTCTTCCAGATCTCACAGATGTGAGTGGAAGAATAGCCGAGATGACTCAGTTATATCATGATATTGTTTCTATGCAGGTTGATATCAGATGATATGATTTCCATGGAGACTGTATGTCTCTGGACAGTAGATGAATGCTACTGTGGTGGATGTGTTCCACTGATTGTGACTATAGGTCATTGATCAAGTAGTTGTGTGCTACTTGGTGTGGTAGTGTACCACTGGATTGTAGTTGTGTACTACTATGGATAGACACAGATGTGTTCTATTGAATGACATTGTTTTGATTGCCTTGTAGACTATCAGTAATGTTGAAAATGATTATCAGCTAGATGAATGATCAGTGTACTGATGGACAAAGATTCTCCAGACTGAAAATGATCCAGAACATCTATTCTTCTAGGACATATGCCCGGATTAGAAGAATGGCTTTTGTATCACTCCTTGAAGTGAGTGACTTATTCAGCATCATGTCTGATTACTCAGATGGAGTATGGTTTTGAGAGATGATGCAGTTGATGTTGTCAGATGACACTGATAGTGATGATGGTACTCGTGATCTAATCATGAGATAGTCTATACGACTATGATGATGAAACTGATTCAATGGTATGTTTGTGCTCAAGACCATTGCCTTCAATACCTCCCTAGCTAGGAGGGAGTGTTGATATTATGGTAGTTGCGGGAGGTATTTACCTCCACGTGTAAAACTGACGAGAATAGAATATTCCGAGAAGCAAGAAGAAACCCTAAATAATTGGTTAAGAACCCTAGAAGACAAGTCGGCTCAAGAGAATGATTTGTATTAGGTTATTAGCCTCCAAGAGAAGAAGTCGGCCAAAAAGGAAATGTTATATACTAAGTAATTAGCACCCAAAATGAGAAGTCAGCCCAGGCAGTCTTGCAGAAACAGTATAAATATAGGAGGCCAGTCTTCATTTTGGCCAGTATTCTCAGAACCGCAGAAGTACACTTGTGCGCACTGCAATTGGCCAGTTTGTGCGCAAGTCTTGGGCGCAGCTGCTGCCGACAGTTCTGCAATCTGCATTTTCGGTTTTTCTGGGTTGGACTCTCTGATTAGCTTTTGTTATTCTTGCTTGGTGCGCTATCCTTGGAGAGAGGTGTGCCACCTTTGTTTGGCTATTAAGCCTAGGGTTTTCTTCCGGAATCTTTCTCTGTCAAGGTTAAGGTGCTCGGGGGTGGCTTCAGCCTATGGTTGGGTGACAATATTGCTATATTGTCTATGGTTAAACGAGCACATCCATAATATTCTAACAGGTGCCCCTAGCACTAAAAGGGTTCAATTCATGTTTACTCTTGAGAAACTTTTGTTTAGAGTGTTTGTGCTACCCACCATTGAGCAGCTCTGGGATGATTTCATCCAAGACGAGACAAGGCTAGAGACAGTTTTTGCAAGAGTGGAGATCCAAAAACCTGGCCCTCATTGGGAAGGTAAGAAGAGGAGGTGTCAAAAGGGAAAGAAGGAAGATTCAAGTTCTTCGAACCAAGGGAAGAAAGACCTGTGTCACATGAAGTGTTTCAAGTGCCACGAGATGGACCATTATGCATCTCAATGTCCTGAGAAGAAGAGGGGGAAGGGCAAGCAGCGGCAACAGAATCAGTTTGCAAGTTATGCAGAAGCTTCCACCGAAGTGGATGAGTTAGCATCCAAGCTTGAGACAACCTTCTCCATGGTTTTGTGCCTTTCCACTAACACCATCTCTGGTGTAGGGTGGTATGTGGAGAGTGAAGCATCCAAACATAATGTTTAACAAAAAAGATTTCAGTAGACTACAAGAACGAGGGGTCGGCATACAAGTGGAATTGGGCAATAATGCCACTTATCCAATAACAAGAATGGGTTTAGTCTCATTCTGCATGCCATCAAGGTATGTTCTTGAGCTAGATGATGTTTTGTATGTTCCTTGTTTAACAAAGAATCTTCTTTCAGTTCAGCCATGACAAATTTTCACTGTGTGGCCAAGTTTGATGATCGACAAGTTAGTGTTAAAGATCACAACCAAGACCCTGGTCAAGTTTTGGCCAAAGGTATGTGAGAAGGTGGCATATACAGGTTGCTTGTTGATCTAATCAAACATGGAGCTCTAGTGCATGGAAATGACAAGGAATGTCAAACTTCAAGATCGAGAAGCATACGGGGTTGTGCACTCGACAAGCATATCAAGATTGCTTTCCCAAGCAATGAACATAGATCAAGAGGAATTCTTGGTCTAATCCATTGAGAAATATGTGGGAAAATGACTTCAGCTTCACTAATCAGTAACATTTCCTATGACTTTTGTCGAAGCTTATCCCCTGATGATGAACTTCGTTTCAGAAGTACAAAACATCAAGAACCTTAAAAATCTGACCAATGATTCCCCTAGAAAACCCTAGATTTACTTTATGATGATTGAGGATGAAGTATTTGGTAAGTTCCAGGAATTTAAAGCTCTTGGGGAGAATCACATAGGTAAGAAGATTAAGGTGTTGAGGTTTGACAAGGAGTACACCTCTAAGGACTTTAATGCCTTTTGCAGGGAAGCAGGGATCAAGAGGGAGCTGACAATACCTTACAACCCTCAACAAAATGGGGTTGTGAAGAGGAAGAACAAATCCATCATAGAGACAATTGTTAATTTTAAACCATGTTAAGCAAATTTTGAACTGAAAACCTCACACAAAACAAGAGTGTTTGAATAAGTTAATCTACAAACACATATAGCTAGAAATAAGAACAAAAACTCAAATATGAACTCTCAATACTATATCTATCTTCTATTGAAAACTAAAATGAAGAATTACACTTCTATAGCTCAAAACTCAAATACGCTAACTATCCCAGTGGAAGACCCCGCCATTCTTTTATAGATGAAGAAGGCTAGGTTTTACAAACAAAGTGCCCCATCCAAATGCAACACACAAGTTATGAAACTAAAAAACCTAACCCTAAAAACAACCTAGATAGGTGCACCTTCCCTACAATGAATAACTCATCTAGATTAAAGCATCTCAAGGAGATAATCACGGTGTACATGAAAGCATATAACTCATCTAGATTAAAGCATCTCAAGGAGATAATCACGGTGTACATGAAAGCATGCATGCCTCCTTGTGTGTTGTGCTCTCCTCCTAAGTAGATAGTCCTCATGCAAAAAGCACCTAATCTAAGCCTAATCTAAATCTAAAACAACAATTGACTAAATCTTAACAAAAGCTCACTACTAAATTTGGAATAGCACACTAAGATAGACATTGTGCTAAAGATAACATTACTCCTAAGGTTAGTGCATGCATGCACTCATATCACAATCTATAAGACTATTACACCTCCGTCGAGGCTTAACTAGAGTTGTGGTGTCACCTACAACCACCTCTGCCACACATAAGAGCCACAATAGGTACGGATATGTTGTAGCTTGCCATATCTTTTGAAAGTGAGCAGAACTACAGCAACAAGGAAAAAAACTAACACTCCCTTTGTGCAAGTAAAGTGTTATCCACCAAACTAAGTCTCTCCCTAAACATCTCAACCTTCCCCTTTGCTAGGCACTTCATCAATATGTCTACAACCTAAACCTATGAAGGAACATACTCCAAAACAACTGCTCCCTTTTGAACTCTATCCCTGAGGAAATGGTACCAGATATCAATGTGCTTGGAAAGTCATGGAACACAGGATTCTCAAAGAGTCTGATACAATGCAAATTGTCTAAGTAGACCACAATAAGCTCCAAAATTTGATCAATCAGCTCTGCAATCAACTTGTGAAACCAAATAGCTTCACAACTAGCAGTGCTCACTGTCATATTAATATATTCTACCTATGTTGAACTAAGTGCCATTGTTGCCTGCTCCTTACTAAACCAAGGTATAATATATGAACCCAAACTGAAACAAAACCCTAAAGTACTCTACCTGCCACTTGCATCTACAACCCAGTGAAAACCCACAAAACCATGCAGCATCAACTCACCATCTTCTACATAACTCAAACCATGATGCATTGTGCCCTTTAAGTATCAAAGCACATGCTTTGCAACAACCCAACAAATCTGCCTTGGATCAACCATGTATTGGTCAAATTGTTCACTACAAAAAAAATACCAGGTATGGTAATCACCAAATATATATGGGAACCAATCAACTGCATATACACAAATGGATCTACCAAATCTGAATCTGAATATGTTGATAACTTAATATTTGGTATCATAGGAGTGGCCATAGGTTTACAATCCATCATCTGAAATTTCTTCAAAATCTCGACTGCATACTTACCATGTCCAAGGAAGACCTCACCTAGACTCTGCCAAACCTCTAGACACAGGAAATAATGCATAAGGTTGATCTCCCTCATATCAAACTTGCATGCCAACTCTATCTTGCACCATGCTAAAACTAAAACCAGCATATCAATGCTATCAAATAAATAGTAAAGATTGGGATCTATAACAGTTTTAGTGAAGCCTAAACCTAGCAAGTACTCATCAATCCTTTAGTAGAAAGCATATGGAGCCTACTTCAACACATTAAGGGCCTTCTTCAATCTGCATACATGGGTCTCTCACCCGTGCACCTCAAAGCCTCTCGATTGAATGATGTATACTTCCTCCTTAATCGGACCATTAAGAAACATTGTCTTTACATCCATTTGATATAAATGCCAACCCAAACCTAATGCTCAAGATATAATGGACCACCAAATCAAAGGTCTCACCATAGTCAACTCCCTCTCTTTGGGAGAATTCTCTCAGTACAAATCAAGCCTTCACTTCTTTATGATGCCATCTAATGCATGGTACACCTTGTACAACCACCTAGAATCAATCACTAACTTCCTTCTGACCTCAACACAATCTCCCAAACATCATTCTTCGTGATGGAGTTATACACCATAGTATCCTGCCATACCTACTCACATGTTGACTCTTCATCATTGTAAGTCTCTACATCAATGACGAAAGACATCACTACTACATGATTCGAAAACCTTTTAGGAGGATAACTCACCTAAAAAGACATCTTTGGAGCTCCAACTTGCTCATGTGCAACCTGCATGTTTGTGTAAGCCACCTAGGCTTCCTAGCTGAACTGCAAGACATTGAAGCATCGATTCCACCTCCATAACCTTTCTGATCCAATTCTAAAAAAAATTATTTACGTGGATCAGTGTTTGTAACAGCAAGTGTTTCTCCCTCCTCAAACTCCACTAGAGGCTCTTAAGACTTTGAGGACCATGCATCCTCATCAAAATTCACATCTTAGCTCACTACTATCTTTCGTTGTGATGGACTACAAACGATAAGCCTTAGAGAACTCATTTTATCCAACAAAAACACCCTTCAAACTAGAGGGTTCCGATTTAGCTCATCTCTCTTCAAGAATATGAATATGTATAGGACAACAAAAACACGAAAGCGTGATACCTCAAGATTCTCACCAATGAAAGTTTCCTCTAGTGTTTTGTCCCTCAATTCCCTGTGAGAACCCTATTCGGGATGTTGACAATTGTATTGCATGCTTCTGTCGAAAGGAACATAGGGCATGAACCATAGCCTTCGTTGTCTCAACGATGGACCTGTTCTTCCTTTCAACAACCCCATTCTACTGCAGGTTATAAGGCACTATTAACTCCCTCTTGATTCCTGCTTCTTTGCAAAAGAACTCAAACTCCTTGGAGTTATACTCCCCTCCATTATCAAATCTCAGTGCGTTCATCTTCTTACCTGTCTAGTCCCCACGAGAACTTTGAACCCTTGGAACCTACTAAAGACCTCTTCCTTGGTCTTCACAAAATAAATCCAAGTTTTCCTAGAAGAATCATCAATGAAAGAAATATAATAGATATTCCATGTCAATAAAGTTGATGACATGGATCCACACACATCCAAATATACCAAATCAAGAATCCCTCTCAATCCATGCTCATTGTTTGGGAAAGCAGTGTTGCCATGCTTGTTGAGTGCACATCCCTTGCACACTCATGTGCTCTCCACGTTGAAATTAGGGAGTCCTTCCACCATGTGCTTTAGAAGAGGCAAAGCTCCATAATGCAAGTGACTTGAACGTTTGTGCCAAAGCTCACACAAATTATCACTGTTATACACCAAAGCTCCATGGTTCATAGGATCTGCTAGCAACTTGTAAAGGCCACACTCATGCACTCCTCTGGCCAAAACTCGACCAAGATTAGGGCTATGTTTATTGATGATCACTTATTGATCATCAAACTTAGCCATACACTTCAAATCTTTTAGAAAGGAAACCAAAAGAAGATAATTGGTTAAACCAAGAACATCTAATACCTCATGTAGCTCAAGAACCTCTCTCACTGGCATCTGGAATGAGATAAAACCCATCCTGATCACTGAGTACTTAGCATCATCACCAAGCTCCACCTGCAAGCCAAAATCTCATTCTTCTACTCTTAAAAAAGTTGATATGTTAGTTGTTATGCCTCTAGAAGCTCCAATTTCCACATACTACCCAACACCAAAAATAGTGTTATAGTGGAAAGAAAAGACACAATGGAAAAGGTTGTCTGTAATCTAGACACGAGCTCGTCAGTGCCTGTGGAAGCTTCCACACTCCCTACAAACTACTTATGTTGTTGCTACTTACCCTTCACCTTCTTCACGGGACACTAAGCGGCATAGTGAACAAACTTGTCGAACTTAAAGCGCTTCACACCACTTAGATCTTTCTTTCCTTGGTTCGATGATCCTCAGTGTTCCTTCTAACCTTTGTGGCCCTTCTCGGATCCACCTTTCTTGCCTCCTCTCTTCACCTTCTCGATGAGTGTTAGGTCTTGAGCCTCTTTAAAACTAGTTGAAACCATCTCTAATCTCATCTCCTCTCGAATGAATCCATCCCACAGTTTCTCAAATGAGAGTAACTTCTCACGAGCACAGATATACTACACAAGGTAATGCCAAGATGGACTGAAGCCATTCTAGGTAATCCAAACTAGCTCACCCTCATCGCACAAAGTAATGCCAAGATGAAATGAAATTAGTTTAGGGTAATCCGAACTAGCTCACCCATGTCAATCTTGTATCCAATGGCCACAAGTTGATCCCTCAACTTGACGATAGTCATCAAATAGCTCAATACTATATCAATGTTGCCCATGCAGTTATTTGTGAGCTTGCTTTTTAGAAGTAATTTTCAAGACACGTTCATAGTCTAGTACAAAGTGACCAAAGCATCATACATGTCCTTGGCTTCATCTCTGCTATGTGAGGGATTATGTCATCCTTCACCACATCAAGAATGATTCGATGAAGAACGATTCACTTCACCTTAACTACTTTCTTACTATACTCGATCAAAAGAGCGACACTGGTAGGCGTTGTCACCTTCTCAACAAAGTCCCACAAATCTGCTTCCTTCAAGAGCATGTGCAATGAACACTTCCACGGTGTAAAGTTGGAAGCACCATTTAGTCTATCACACTCTCTAAGACCTATAAATGTCATCTCGCAACTAAAAAATCAAGCTCAACAATAGATTACTTGAATAGAAATCAAATCTACAACCTCTCATAGGTACAGATCACCTCTCTCAGGCACATACAACACACTGCAATCTCTGGAGAAAACTCAAGTATCACACCCTCAACCAATCATAGGTCCACACGCTAATCTCTAGTGCAAATATGCTTCAATCACTGAAGCTCATGCATCAAACCTGCTAAAACCCTCCCACAACTCCCTCTC
>ML818055.1:21457-34199 GCA_009831015.1 Picea engelmannii
GGGGGGGGGGCTGCGAGTGGCCAAGGTTAAACCTTAGTCGCCGCAACAAAGCGCATGAGTGACTCCATTCGTGTTGTCAAAGATATGATAGGTTTAGACATATTTTAACTGGAATACCACCAACAAGAGTCACACAGGAAGCTAAAAGGCACCTACTTTTTGACGAAAGTAAAGATTATATTTTCTTAAAGGCTTTAAATAGTGAATTAAATGTCCTATCATATAAGGACAACATTGAAGACCCCTATCATAATTTTACGACAACCCTTTCTACTTCCATTAACAAGTTCTCTACTGAGGTGTTATGTAAAAAGAAAAATAGAACAACCAACCCTTCATATGATAAGGAGTGTAAAATTGCTAGAAAAACCACGAGGGATGTTTCTAATTAGTCATTGAAACCCGATAAGACAAATAAATAAAAATCCCTAATTACAAGGTAAAAAAGGTACTATATAAATAGAAAGCAAGAACAACTTTTGAACCTATCTAAGCTAGATCCTAAGAAATTCTAGAGGCAAATTCTAACTCGTAAAACTAAAGAAAATAATAGGATTCCCATGAAGTAGTGGAATTTCTACCTTAAAAATATTTACGAATACCTTAATGCCATGGACACCGTTCCAAACGTTTCTATAGAGGATAAAGTTTTTTCTTTAGAAGACATATAGTTTGGGGTTAAGTGACTAGCAAAAGGGAAAGCTAAGGACATCGTAGGCTACCAAGTTGAAGTCTTAAAAATTGGAGGGCCTATCCTCATCCCTCACATACACAAGCTCTTCAATTTAGCAGTAAAGCAGAGCTTCCCTGAACCTTTGACACAAAACTTCATTGTTCCTATTTTTAAAAGTGGGGATAAAAATAAACACTCTAATTATAAGGCCATTATGATTGGCTCCATTTTAGCCAAGTTGTACCATATTATTTTGGAAAAGAATATTAACATATGGATAGAAAGCCATGGAAAATAACTAAAGGCCGAATTTAAGAGCTACCATTCGATTGTGGACCACCTTGTTACTCTTATAATCATTGTGAAGGAGTGTCACAATTATAAAACCAATCTCCTTTATTGTTTTTGTTGACTTTAGAAAAGCTTTGACATAGTGTCGAGGACAGACTTTTGGAATAGGATGGAAGAGCTAAAAGTTCATTTCGAGTTGAGAGCTACTGTAGTAAGGTTGTATAAGAACATTATTGCCAAGTTTAGGAACATTGAGGATTTGTTGGAAGAGATTAACTGTAATACACTAGTCAAACAAGGTTGTCCCTTGTCCCCTACCCTTTCCGACATATACATCAACACATTAGAAAATTGTTTGGAAGATGCAGGCTGCGTCAGCCCAATTCTTGCTGGTAAAGTCAACATTCTTCTTCTTTACACCAATGATATTGTTCTTATGGAAAGGAGTCTCTATGATCTCGACAAGCAAGTAAGATTCCTTAAGGATTTTTGCTTCAATACGGGTATGCCTATTAACACTGACAAACAAAAGTTACGATAATTAAATCCAAAAAGATCACTTACAATAATTTTGTATATGACAACAATGACTTGGAGGAAGTGCCTTCATACAAATATCTTGGAATTGATATTCATCACAAGCTCAACTAGCACCGTATCATTGAGAAAAGGATAAATGGAGGGTAGAAAGCTTATTATGGGATTGAAAACAATTATAAATCAATGGACCTTTAGATATGGGACAAGAATAAAATCCTCTTTTAAACTCTCATCACTCTTGTTATTTTATATGGATGTGAAGATTGGGGATGCAATATCTCTAGAGAGTTGTGGAGAAAGATAAAGTAGATCCAAAACAATTTTATAACTCATAATCTTAAAATTAAAGGCAATAGACTCTATCCCATCCTCTTCATAGAAGCGAACCTTTCCCCCATTGAGAACACGTGTATGACTATGTATGTAATGTATAAGAACAAGTTAAACAACATGGAAGACAAGAGGCTTCCCAAAATCACTTCAAACTTCAGCCAAAACAACCTTCGACTCAAGCAGGGATGGCATAAAGATGCCCAATTTTGGCTAAATCATTGAGGAATAAAGGAAGATGTCATTCTACAAGATTTTGACAATATTACAAATATTATTACATCTAAATTTAAGGAGAAATTGTGGTGCGATAATGAATTAGAGGGTAAAATAAAATTAAGATAATATAAGGAGGTGATCAACCCTATTCTAGAATATCAAAAGTATCTCTCTCTTCTCACTAATGTAAGGAAAAAAATCAAAATTGCTAAAATAAGAACAAATTCTCACGAGCTTTATCTTGAAACTAGGTGTTAAACAATTCCTAAAATACATTGGGATGAAATAATCTATCATCTTTGTGACACTAAGATGGTTGAACATGAAAAACACTTTCTCTTAGAATGCCCAACATATACCTAGATGAGATCTCAATTTCAAAAGATTTGTCACACTACCAACCTTCATAACCTTCTAATTCAACAAAACTATGGTGATCTTGGAACGCTTCTCTTAATTCTTTCCAAATAAAATTCTAAACAAATTCAAGTAATCTCTTACCTTCTTAATATTAGATAAACCAAATTTGTAAAGTTAATCATCCTCAACGACAATTATCAAATTAAATATAAATTAACATTAATCCATTTTTAAGTTCGAGAATCACGATAACTTAATGTTGGATTATCTTTACCTTCCATATTCCTTAGGCGTCATTGGGGTAATTTGTTTTCGGTGAAGCTGCCATCTCAACGATCTTCTTTTGTTCAATTTAAAAATAATATCAATTGAAGTTCACGTTCATCCACTGATTAAAAAGGCGAAACCACGGAAAACTTCAAACTCGGAACGTGCTCCACGAGGGTTTCGAAGCGTTTACTGTGGTGGGAGAGTAGAACACCGGACATGGCGAAAAAACGGAAACAAAACGGAGTGGCAGCAGGTGCCGAGGCACCTGCAACCGCCACCATGAAAGAAACAATAGAATCTACAGAGAAACCAGAGACCAAAAAAGAAACCTTAAACGAAATCGATGAAATATTCGCCAAAACCAAGAAAACCAAAACCCGGGACTCGAAACCAGCTAAAAACATATCTCCAGATAGGCACAAAGATGAGAACGAACACGACGTGAAGGGTTCGAACGAGGTTAACGACAACGTAAAAAAGAAGAAAAAGACGAAGAAGCTCGATGGAGAAGAGTGGCGGGATCCCCCAACACGGCCTCGAAGGAAAACCAATGATGGCTTTACTGTTTATTCGGCGGAAGAGCTAGGCTTCAACAAGAAGGATGCCGGCGGCACATCCCTTTGCCCATTTGACTGCGACTGTTGCTTCTAGGAATCATATGAACGCCGGCTTAGCTCTGCCGCGAAAGGTACTTTTTAATGCTTCGAATTCTGGTGTATGTTCTCTCATTAGGCCGATTTTTTAGGGTTTAGGGTTTATGGTATGCGAATACTGAATTAAGGTTAGGGTTTTAAGGGTTGAGGCAGAGTTTTACATCTGAGACGTACAGAGTAAATCGATGGTTTGCCTTCTGTATGTTTCTGGCTACTGGGATCTATGGCATCTAATAGTCTTCGTGTTTGGAAGGGACAAAATTGTTGTTAAAACCATTTTTAATTTCAGTTATACGGCAAGAATTGGGGAAACTCAATTGTCTGATATCTGAGTCTTGAACTATTAGCATTCTTTGTTACTGTTCTGGGTATTTTTCTGATCGAGATTAAACCTGTAATTTAATATGGAGTTGTGTCATTCGCGTCAAAGGAAATGCAATTAGTTTTTACTTTTTCTTCATCGATCAGGGATTGATTAAGCGGCATTTTCCCCTTAGCTAGCTCTCAAATAGAACATGTTTATGTTTTTGTACGAAGCTCTAGAGAAGTGCCTTTGATTTATGTATGTTTTTACTGAATTGGATACATTTGTGCACGCTATCTTTATGTTAAAAGTGTGATAGCGCCCAGGAGAATGTGTACTATGTTTGTAGTAGCAATACATTTCGTGTTTTAAGCTGTTACTCTGCAAAACTCATGATGTGCCAATAACTGCAAGAGACATGAAACGCTTTTATTAGTGTACTTGCTTGTTCTATGTTTTTAAAATTCAATACAGTTATTTGTATTGGAAATGCTTCAGATAACTCCACTATGCAGTTTTACATTCCCAATCTTATCATTAAACTGAATATACAAATCCAATAAAGCATTGACGAGTCCGTTGTTTATATGCTTATATAGAAGTCATCTCATATGCTGAACTATGACTTATTTCAAGCCATCGATTTTTATGCTTCTTTTCTTAAACAAAATTGTTGACAAGGAATTCTGTATGGTTGGAACCCTTTCAACAATCTGACACTCTTAGGTCAGACGAAGACAATGGCCAGGGAGCAGAGCAGCCAAGTGTCAGAGCCTAAGCAATAAACGATAGGACCACAATCGATCCTAAGACTGAATGCATATGGGCTCACCAAACGTGCAGTAGTAATGTGCTTTTAAGCTTGTTCAAGGAGAGGTGAATTAATCAAGGATGCGATATAACCGGATTGCCAAAATTTAAATCAGATTAAATCATGTAATGATTTAATAGAAAGTCTAACCATCCTAGACGAAACTAATTGTCACTTAGTTCTAAATTAACTCTAGGATTCCTCTATCAATACTATAAACTTTCTAACACCACACAATTTCTTCCTACTAAATTTCATTATAAAATAATAAAAACATGGTTTCGAAGAACATATTTTGATGCATCATAATAATGAAACCACACAATTTCATCCTACTAAAATTCATTATAAAATAATAAAATATGGTTTTGAAGAACATATTTTGATGCATCATAATAATGAAAACATATTGACATATTTCTAAAAGTATTAACCTAGAAACAAACATCAATATATATTGATCCTGACATCAACGCAGCTGAGAAAATGCTACAACACGTTGTTCAAAATATTTAATAGAACACTTAATTCTAATTACTGCAGTCGGTATACAACAAAATGAATAGAGTTTTCCACTCCAAAAAATTGGCAATGCCATAAGAAAATATGCTCCAGGTCTCCTCCTCCCTCCCACCTCCAAGATTGTCTTCATGCCCTCATGGGCCAACGTCCTCTTCATCCACTTTCTTTTCAGTTTTTATTTTCTCGTATACTAGTTATAGGAGGCTGTTTGCAGTTTATATAGTCACTGCCAAACAACTGGACAATAACAAGATAATTTTATCATCATGTTTGAAGCATTAAAACAAAATATATCGCTGTCCACATCCAAATTTATAATTAAGGATGTGCAAATAATGATCGAGGTCTCCATTTACACATTTACATGGTTATGTATTGCTTGTCGAGAAATTATGTGGGTGCAGGCGAATTAGATGGAAATACATTGCCCACTGTTATTTTATTTACATTTATCATTGAAGATTGTTGGACTTGTTTGTGTTGAAAATGGTTTATGCTTCACTTTTGGCCATCTCTGACCTTATATTGTAATCATTATTATATTTTTAGATTTGGCTATGGTTGACCTTGTACAGGTAGGCTCATAGCCTTTCTCGGGGAAAGCTCTACCTCTTGAGTTGTGTATATATACCCAACTCTCACTTGTAATTAATCATGTTTCTTTTTCCCTCTTAATAAAGTGATTTTCCTAAGGGCACCTATCAAGTGTTGTGCTCTCTTGTGCTTGGGTTCATTTCTCTCTAGTGCACTTGTTTTTGGGTTCACTTTCTCAGTCTCTCTCTAGGGTTGTGCTCCTCTTGGTTGATTTCTCTTCAAGTGTTGCATTGCCCTAGTGTTGGTTTGTTGTTCTCTTCACTGTGAGATTTGGTTTTGTGTTGTTTCCGTTTGATTCTCTCACTATTTCTTGTGAATTCGAACATGGTATAAGATAAGATAAGATAAGTTTATTAATCTCCAAAAAATTACTAAAAGTAGGTTAATGGGACTATTCTATACAAAGTGTTGATAGAATGTGGGAGTGCTAAGTTTACTCCTATGAAAATGCAATAGCAGAAAAAACTAATCTATAAGATCTAAGCTCTAATGGAACAACGCCAAAGTGATACAAGGCTGTAGAAGAGGGTAGAGGGAAGAGGAGAAGAGCCTCATGTCTCCAAGTGCTTGTAGTATGAACATGGAGAGAGCGGGGCACTATCCTCCTCTATAATATCTACTATCACTTGTGCAACTCTCCTACCATTAGAGTGGGTGTGAATTTCACTTAATTCAACAACTGATCTAAAAATCTTTGGCTAGTGGCCTCGCTTAAGGATTCTTTGTGACCGCAAAATTAAGGTTTTTGGATCATCTCTTTTTCTAGAGTTTCCTAGGGTTTAAACCCAATCATCCCTTTTTAGGGTTTTGTAGGGTTTTCATAGAGTTAAACCCTCCTTCAAGGCCAGTGCTCTCTTCCTTCCTTTGTTCCTTAGCAAAAGGTAGCACATTTTTTTTCTTTTATTTTCTGGAAGAAGTTGGTCTCTCTCTTTCTCTTGGGTCTATTAAGGTGAACTTCTGAAGACTTTGCAAAGGCTTCTTCTTTGCATTGTTATTGAGCTTGATGGACTCGTCATACAGTGCACATCTGGTTGTGCACTATTCACTTGGACCCTTCCTCTCCAATTATATACAACAACACAATGGAGAGAAAGTGATCATTGGTGATATTTATGAAGTTCCTACTCATGGTTTGCCAAGATCTTTTTCAAAATTTCTTAAAGGTGACTCATCTCTAGATGGTTCTCCACATGTTCTAGTGGTTCTCTCTCCTTCACATTATGATGTTGGTCTATTCGAAATGCACTACATTTGATAGCTCCATTCTCCTAGACAACTTATGCCGGTTTTTGTACCTTCAATAGACCAACTTGTTTAAGTGGATCTCTCTTTCACATTAGGATGTTGTTCCATTCTGGAAGCACTACATTTGGCAGCTCCATTCTCAGGGACAATTTGTGCACCGACCATGTGCAGTGGATCTCTCTCCTTCACATTATAATGTTGGTCTTCCTCTTAATCCTATGAGTGTTTCCTCTAACACTCCTTTTACAGGAATTGGGCAGATGAGTTTGACGAGGAGGACATTCGGTAGAAGTCTCTTTTTCTATACCTCTACTAGTGGACATCTTTACTAGGTTGTGGAATTGTATTGGGGTGGGAGTTATGGCATCCAGGGGGGAATAAGATGTGATGTCTTCTCTAATGGTCCTTGTTTGACAATAAGGGAGGATGTGATTCTTATGATGTAATTTCTTCTCTTTGTGACCCCTTCTTCAGATTAAGGGGAAATGTTGTAAACAAAGGTGTAATCTTTAGTTTCAGCCATAGCCAACCTTATATTGGGTTGGGTATTTATACACCCATTCTCATTTTTGGTCTTGGTTGACCTTATATTGAGTTGGGTATCTATACACCCTCTCTCATTTGTACTCATTCATTTTTCTTCATGGCCTCCTGTGCAGCTTAAGGGGGATGTTGAAAATGGGGTAAGCTTCACTCTCAGCCATGATCAACCTTATATTATAATCATTATTATATTTCTAGGTTTGGCTAAGGCCAACCTTGTGTGTGTAGTCTCATAACCCTTATTGGGGAAAGCGCCCTATCTCTAGATTTGTGTATATATACCCAACTCTCATTTGTAATTGATCATATGATTCTTGCCATTCTTGATAAAGTGATTTGCCTAAGGGAACCTATTCAGTGTTGTGCTCTCTCATGCTTGGATTTATTTCTCTCTCTAGGGAACTTATTTTTGGGTTTACTCTCTCTCTTTAGGGTTACGTGCCTCTTGGCTGATATATCTTCGAGTGTTGCACTGCCCTAGTGCTGGTTTGTTCCTCTCTTTATAGTAGAATTTGGGTTTGTGTTGGTTTCATTTGATTCTCTCGCTATTTCTTGTGAATCTCAACACTTTGGAACTTGAGTTGTAGGCAGATCATAGATTGAAGGTATGAATTGTTAGAATTTTCACTTCATGGTAAGCATATTTGCACTCCTACAACCCTAGGTAAAAGAAAACTAATTAACCTATCAAAACAATGGATGAAGGAACGCTATATCTACACACATCTAACTGACAATTATGGCAGCAAGCTAATATTGCAGCAATCAATAACATTTATGTCTGGTAATTCAATACAAAAATTATAGTAGCAATCTAGCTTAAATAAAACAACTTTAATGATAACAATGGGTGCCCTCTTTCTCTTATAGAATAAGAAGAGGGGCGTACGGTAAGCTAGACTTCATGCATTGAGTTTGATACTGTCAAACCCTAGCCCTAGTCACCTAGACAAGTATGTCAACTATGCATGGAGACCTCCCAAGAATAGAATGCCCACTCGGAGAGAGTGAATGAACAAAAGCAAGTGCCTCTCTCCTAGGAACCTTCGCCCTACCTAAGTTTGGAATCGGTCCCTAATCCATGCGCTTTAGCTAAATTTTGAAAAGCTGACTTAAAATAAGAAAAGTAATTTCTAATTTCAGAAATAACTAATACTGGACACTGTGTAAGGTTGGCACATGCATGCTGGAGGCATGTATGCATCTCTACCTCTATCTACATATTTGTTGTGTGCCCCTCAAGACACACCAGTGTTGCACAATCATCCCAATGCCTTCTTTGTTGTGCACAAGAACTAAGGCAATGAAACCTTGATCTGCTGTTGTGTGAGCTGCAATGAAGGGGACCATGGATTGAGCAATAGGTAAAACTCTAATACTTTCTCTTTGTGAAGAAAGCGTTCTCTACCCTAGTGCTGTATTAGTGGCTGATATATTTTCGGGTGTTGCACTGCCCTAGTGCTGGTTTGTTCCTCTTTTTATAGTAGAATTTGGGTTTGTGTTGGTTTCATTCGATTCTCTCGCTATTTCTTGTGAACCTCAACACTTTGGAACTCGAGTTGTAGGCAGATCATAGTTTGAAGGCACGAATTGTTAGAATTTTGATTTCATGGTAAGTATATTTGCACTCCTACAGCCCTAGATAAAATAAAACTAATTAACCTATCAAAACAATGGATGAAGGAACGCTATATCTACAAACACATCTAAATGAAAATTATGGCAGCAAGCTAATATTGCAGCAATCAATCACATTTATGTCAGTTAATTCAATACCAAAATTATAGTAGCAATCTAGCTTAAATAAATCAACTTTAATGATAACAATGGGTGCCCTCTTTCTTTTATAGAATAAGAAGAGGGGCGTATGATAGGCCTAGACTTCATGCATCAAGTTTGATACTGTCAAACCCTAGCCCTAGTCACCTAGACAAGTATGCCAACTATGCATGGAAACCTCCCTAGAATAGAATGCCCACTAGGAGAGAGTGAATGTATGAAAGCAAGTGCCTCTCTGTCCTAGGAACCTTCGCCCTACCTAAGTTGGAATCAGTCCCTAATCCATGCGCTATAGCTAAATTTTGAAAAGCTGACTTAAAATAAGAAAAGTAATTTCTAATTTCAGAAATAACTAATATTGGACACTCTGTAAGGTTGGCACATGCATAATGGAGGCATGTATGTGTCTCTACCTCTATCTACATATTTGTTGTGTGCCCCTCAAGACACACTAGTGTTGCACAATCATCCCAAGGCCTTCTTTGTTGTGCACAAGAACTAAGGCAAGGAAATCTTGACCTGCTATTGTGTGAGCTGCAATGAAGGGGACCATGGATTGAGCAATAGGTAAAACTCTAACACTTTCTCTTTGTGAGGAAAGTGTTTTCTACCAAGCCGACTCTCTCCCTCAATATCACAAACTTCCCCTTAGCCAGGAGCTTTGTCAAAATGTCTGTGACCTGTGGATACAAAAGAACATACTCAAGAACCAGTGCTCCCTTCTGAACTTTGTCTTGGAGGAAATGGTATTGTATATCTATGTGCTTGGAGCGATTGTGAAATACTAGATTCTTAGAAAGTTTGATACAACTTTGATTGTCATAGTATGATACAACTTTGATTGTCATAGTATACCACAACTGGCTCCAACATCTGATCGGTCAACTTCGCTATCAACTTACGAAGCCATATGGCTTCATAATTAGTAGAGTTGGTTGCCATATACTTTGCCTTTGGTGAATTGTGTGCTATTGTTGCCTGCTTCCTGTTGAACCAGGATATCATGCTTGACCCCAAGTTGAAACAAAAACCTAAAGTGCTCTTCCTAGCACTAGCATCGTCTGCCGAATTAGAACCAACAAAATCATGTAACATCAACTCACCATCTCCCACATGCCTCAAGCCATAATGAACTATGCCCTTCAAGTATCAGAGCGCATGCACATGCTTTGCAACAATCCAGTGACTCTGCTTGGGTTCAACCACACACTCTTTCATTGTATTAACCACAAAACAAATATCATGCCTGCTATTCACTAGATACATAAGGGAATCAATCCACTGCTTATACATAGAAGGATCTACCAAATTTGAATCTAAATCATCACTTAACTTCAGATTTGAAACTGCAGAAGTGGTCAAGGTTTTACAATCCAATATTTGAAATCTTTTTAAAATTTGTACTGTGTACTTCCCTTGTTCAAGGAAGACCTCACTTGTACCCTACCAAACTTCTATACCCAGAAAGTAATGCACAAGGTCGATGTCCTTCATATCAAATTCACCGTCTAGCTTCTTGCACCATGCAATTAGCTTCTCAAAACTACTTGTACGGATTAGGGCATTTGCATACAGGACCAAGACCAACATATCGGATTTATCAAATAGATAATAAAGATTTAGGATTTGCTGTAGTCTTGTTGAAGCCCAAATTCAATAAGTACTTATCAATCCTTGAGTACCATGCATGTGATGCCTGTTTCAGCCCATAAAGGGATTTCTTCACCTTGCACCCATGGGTGTCTTGCCTATGCACCTCAAAACCCTTAGACTGATTAATGTACACTTCCTCTTCAATTAGACCATTCAAAAAATGAGTCTTTACATCCATTTTGTATAAAGACCAACCAAAAATTGATGCAAGAGAATGGTTCTGATGGAAGTGTATTTGGCATTCAGAGCAAAAGTCTCCTCATAGTCCAATCCCTCTCTTAGGGAGAATCCTCTCATTACGAATTTGGCCTTGTACTTCTCTATGTTGCCATCAGCTGCATACCTTACCTTGTACAATCACTTGGAATCTATCACAGATTTCCCCTTAGGTCTTGGAGCAATCTCCCAGATATCATTCTTCAGAGTAGAGTTATACTCTTTTGTCATGGCATCTTGCCATACTTTCTCTATAATGTCTTCGTCATAATTGAAAAGATTTGAATCAATTATAGGAAACATCAATGCAATATAATTAGGAAATTTCTTAGGTGGATGACTCACCCAAAAAAAAGTCTTTGGTGCTCCTACTTACTCCTATGCCTCTTGCAAGGTTGGGGTAAACCATCTTGACTTACTAGTTGAATTAGAATGTAAAGTGGTCTTTGTTCCTTCGTTGGAACCTTGCTGATCTGAATCTGATTTTTTCTTCTCTTTCAGATCAACACTTGGGACAACAAGCTCTTCTCCCTCAACCTCCGTAGGAGGCTCTGAAGACTTAAGAGGACTAGGCATCCACATCAAATTTCACATCTTGGCTCATCACTATCTTCCATTATGATGGAAGATAGATCCAGTAAGCTTTGGAGGACTCATTGTAACCAACAAATATACCCTTCAAGCTAGAAGGTTCCAATTTAGTTCTCTTCTCATCAAGAATATGAATATACACATGACAACCAGATACACGAAAGTGTGATACCTGAAGTTTCTCAGCAGTAAAAGCTTCTTTTGGTGTCTTATCCTTCAATACCTTGTGAGAACACTTATTTAGAATGTAGCTAGCTGTACTGCATGCTTTTGCCCAAAGACACATGGGCAGATCTAGACCATGAATCATAGCCTTGGTTGTTATTAGTTTTTTTACTTGTTGCTGCTGATCTATGCTCCTTCAGCAGATATTGCAATCTACAATAGATGCAGTCTTTTCATGACTCCTGTGTGTGGTAGAGGTGGTTGTTGGTGTTAACACAACTCTAGTCAAGCCTCAATAGTGTTATAGACTGTGATACAAGTGCATGCATAGCATGCATGCATTAATCTTAGGAGCAGTGTTATCTTTAGCATAGTTGTTATCTTAGTGTGTTGTTCCAAATTTAGCAGTGTGCTTTTGTTAAGCTTTAGCTAACTGTTTTTCTAGATTTAGATTAAGCTTAGATTAGGTGCTTTTTGCATGAGGATTATCTACTCAAGAGGAGGGTTCTGATCTCAAGGAGGCACGTATGCTTACATGTGTGTGATTTTCTCATCGAGGCACTCTAATCTAGGGGAGTTATTTATGCAGGGAGGGCACACCTATTTGGGTTGTTTTTAGGGTTAGGGTTTTAGTTTCCTAACTTGGGTGTTCCACTGGGATGGTGCACATTGTTTGTAAACCCTAGAATTAATCTATAAAAGAATGACAGGGTCTTCCACTATGATAATTAGCGATTTTGAGTTTTGAGCTATAGTAGTGTAATTCTTCTTTTTCGTTTTTTCAATAAAAGATAGATGTAGTATTGCAAGTTCAAATATGGGTTTTTGTTGTTGGTATTTCTAGCAATATGTGTTTGTAGGTTAACGTATTTAGAGACTGTTGTTTTGATTAAGGTTTTCAGTTTTAATCTACCTAAGTTTATGTTATTCATTATGATTGTAGAATCTACTTACCATAGTTTGAAATTTAACATGGTATCAGA
>ML818055.1:46430-66316 GCA_009831015.1 Picea engelmannii
AGAAAGCTTGTTCTTCAAAAGCATCTTGCGACAAATATTCACACTCTGATATAGAGTGATCAAGGCATCATACATATCCTTAGTCGATTTCTTCCTGCGATGTGAGGGATCAAATGGTCCTTCACAGAATCAAGGACGATTCTCTTTGCTTTGGCTGCCTTCTTGTTGTGCTTGTCCAACTGTGTGGGAGCAGTAAGTACTAAAACCTTAGCTTCCAAAAAACACAAAATATCAACCTCCTCCAAGAACATTTGCAGTCTGCACTTCCAGGGTGTAAAGTCGGAAGCACCTTCTAACCGATCACTCTCATAGACCGAGATTAGTCTAACCGATCACCCTCATAGACTGAGATTAGTCATTCCGGCATCTTTTTAAACACACCTCAAAGAAACAGATCAGCAATCTTTCATAGGTGCAGATCGCCTCTCAGGTATAAACAACATTCCAATCACTGTTGTATCTTGGCAATCTCACCCACTTCCTATCACAGGTCCCGATGCCTCTCACAGGCATGGGTCTGCTCCAATAGTTGGAGACTTCTTGGCATCACACCCACTGAAATCGCTCCGACAGCCCTTCTCATAGGCAATGGCCTTCTCCATACACAGATTCCTGGAAGATCTCAGATCTGCAGTTCTGATACCATGTTAAATTTTCACTCCATGGTAAGCAGATTTGCACTCCTACAAACCCCAGGTAACAACAAAGTAAGTAACCTATCAAAACAGTGGGTGAAGGAACGTTAGATCTACAATCTCATCTAACTGAAAATTATGGCAGCAAGCTAATATTGCAGCAATCAATCACATCTCTGTTCATTAATTCAAAACAGAAATTACAGTAGCAATCTAGCTCACAGAGAACAACATGAATGATAGAAGAGGGACTTACAATAGGTCTGGACTTCGTGCAGCAAGTTTGACAGTGTCAAACCCTAACCCTAGTCACCTAGAGAAGTGCACCTAGCCTGCATGGAAACCTGCCTAGAATAGATCGCCCATTAGGAGAGAGTGAATGCATGAAAGCGAGTGTCTCTCTCTCCTAGAAAACCTGTGCCCTTCTGAAATCTGGAATCACTCCCTAATCCATGTGCTTTAGCTAAATCTGTAAAATCTAATTGAAAATAAGAAAAGTAATTTCTAATTCTGGAAATAACTAAAATTGGAAGCCGTCCAAGGCTGGCACATGCATGCATGTGCCTCTACCTCTGTCTACATAACTGCTGTGTGCCCGCCCTCCATAATCATCCCAATGCCTTCTCTGCTGTGCACAGGGTCTGAGGCAAGGAAACCTGCTGTGTGTGAACTGCGCCGAAGGAGAACATGGACCGAGTCACTGAGCAACAACAGGTAAAACTCTATCATCAACTTGTTGGAATTACTGATTATGATCATTCCCACTTCACCTGCTTTTTGACAGAGATGCTCTTGCTCTTTCTGCTTTCATTGGCTCCACCTGGAGATCACAGCATGATCTTGCCATCTGCTTTTGTTCCATGGAGAGAATCAGCTGTTAATTCATAAAATGACGCCCAATCTTAGGTCACCGATATGTCTTTGGTTCCTTTATAACAATTACCTTTCATCATGAATACATCTTTCTGTTTATTGGAGAATGCATGTCGACCCAAATCCAGATTGGATCGGGTACTTGAAACTTTGCTTGTCAGCTCTGCAATTATTACCCATGCAAAGATCATTGTTATCACTTGTGGAGCATACCTCTACACTAAGCCTCAATCAAGAGAACATTTTGTTAGGGAGTGAGATGCTCAAGAGACACCTCAACAATTAGTTACTCTATATTACAATTTATTAGCCCTATGTTGCTACAGCAGCAAACAGTTTCGATAGTGTACTTTGACTACAGAAAAGCCAGCAGGTTCTCCAAGCAATTCTTTAACTGCAATTTGCAATTATGTTTTAATAGTGGATAGTTCTACTACGGTCCCCCATCATTTGCTTAGCAGTTCTCATTTTACCCGGGTCTCCAACATCTCTTCCTTGTACATTTTGAGATTAGTTGTCCAAAGATAGGATCACCAAGATTTTTACTTTGGTATCAAGAGCTTTATCAAATTCTGTTTCTGGAAGATGAGAAGACCAGAAATTTGCCCACAAAACAACAGCAATTGACCTCAAATATAATGCAGTGCAGAGAAGGAAACACCGAGTTTCACAGCAGAGTGATATTCACATTCCTTCCATGTTGAAGGGAAATAACAATGCATTTGTTGGTCTATGTAGTGGATGAGATAGTAAGTGAAAGTTTTAATAATTCAAACATTAGAATGGAGCCTATGATTTGTGCTACTGGTATTGTCCAATGTTGAGTTGAAGAGCCAACCCACAATGTCGATCATAATAAAAGCTTCCAAAGTTCAAAACCTTGCCAGCATTTACAATAACCGCAACAGAAATCTTCAACAGATTTGAACCCACGACTTTGAGGTTTTACTATAAAGAGTCTTTTGCAAATGAGCCATTGATCTTGAGTAAATATTAATCTTGGTGCTTTTGCTGTAATGCAAAAGCTTGCTGTAATTATACATTTGCTCCTCTGTTATATCATTTATGTTGTATGAAGATCAATGACAACTATTCTGTCCTCAAAAGCGATCTTGATAAGGAGAGATATCTTTTTCCTGTAGCAGCTATGCTCTCATCGCTTTCCCTTGAGCAACCATTGGAGGCAGCCATACAGAAACAGACTCTTGGAATTATTTATCGTGAGCAGAGGAGGGGATGAAGAGTATCTGTCTATTTTTACCTGCAAAGAAATAATTTAAGATTAAGCTTTCCGGAGACTACTGTTAAATTTTCAGCACATGGTACACAGATCTGTATTCAAATTAAACCCTAAAAACCATTAGGAAAGAAACTGTTAACACCTCTCAAAACGGCAAATACTGAACGCTAGATCTGCATTCAGGGACATACTAAAAATACGAACAGCAAGCTACAGGACTCAGAACAGCATGCTGTTGTGTACTAATCTGCATAAACTGAGTTCTGGAAATAGTGGACAGCAGGAACTATTGCAGCACTCAATCACACATCTGTTTATTAACTCAAAGGAAATAATTACAAAGCAAAACTTAGCACAAAGATCTAAGACATCATTGAATGATCTGACCTATCTCTCCTTTATAGAATAGGAAAGATCTAGGGTTTACAATGCATGCACATTGCCCATGTAAGGCACCTAGTTTGACTGTATCAAACCCAACCTCTACCTAGAATACTGAACCTAGTTTGCTTGGGAAACTTGCCTAGGATGAGCGAGCCCACTGGAGAAGAGTAAATGCATATGTGCATGCTTCTATCCTTGGAAACAACGTCCTGTCCAACTCTGGCAATACTCACTCACCAATGCGCTTTTCCAAATCTGGAAAAATCTCTAAGACTGGTGCCTTTTCCTAAATCTGGTAAAGCTAAATTAAGTATAGCAACCTTCTAATTAAACAAAAGGCTAAATCTGGAGTAGTCTAATAACAGCAGAACGCTAAAAGTGGAAATGACTAAGGTTGGTGATTGCAAGCTGTAGACATGCATGTGTCTATGCCCACTATCACTGTAGTGTTGTGCAGCTGTGCCTCCTTGACACTAATGCACCCTCAACCAGTGCGCCTCTCTATGCTGCACACAGGAACTGAGGTACTGCTGCTGACGTATCTGTTGCTGCAGAACCTGCTATGGATTAATCTGCTGCTACAGAGCCTGCTCGTCACGGTGCACCACAACACTGTCATCACCACTGCGTCTTCTTCATTGTCATGATTGTTACTACACCGCTGAACACACCATGCTGAAGGAGAAACATCTTTGGAACAACAGGGAAACTAACAACTACAACTTAAAGAATTATTCTGCTAAATGAATTAGAGAGGAACGATCATAGCTGTAGCTGTTATAGTACAAGATGGTGCTTCCCAATTGATGTAAATGCTCAAGGGTTGAAACAAACCTAAACGGATGCATGCATGGCTGATTGTGGATCATCCACAAAGTTTGGTGACTTGGTGGCCACTCTCATAGTTAATAATAGGAAATTTAACTTAACATCCACTCCTTCTAACTGCCACACTGTCCTCATCAATTTCTTTGAATGACAACCTTTAAATGTACTTTTTACAATGTAGAGATGTTCGTGTGTTTGTTTATATTTTCAACAGCAAACACTTTTATCTTGGAGGCAAGGAAATATATATTCTTTTTATTTGTAATACATATGTGCAAAGGTAGAGAATACAAATGTTTAAGCAGAATCTTAGCCACAAGATTAAATATACAAGGAATTTTCTAAATTTTTCTAGAATAGCACCAAAATTTAGATGTGCATCAACAGGCTAAAATAGTTGGGCTTCCCTTGCATTTCAGTCCTACAGTTCATATTTTTGTCAAGGCAACCATGCCGAATCAGTGTTGCATGGAGCGCCCCCCCCCCACTCCTAAGCCCAGGAGTGTGCTCCAAAATTCTAGAGCACGCTCTGGAACAATTTCGGATGCTCCCTGGAATTTTGGGAGCTCCATGCTTCGGAATTTTGGAGCGCGCTCCACTCTCCTCTTGCTCCCGACCTCGCTCCCCGAGTGCTCTCGATAGGTGACCGAACGCTCCCATGTAGGACTTGCGGACTCCAAAAAATGTCTTTTTTTTTATAATTCTTGAGTGGGAGTGGGACCTACCTAGGCTTAGGGTTTGGGAGAAAGGAAGGAGGAGAATAAAGGAGCTCTTCCTCCTCCATTCTCCTCATTCTTTCATTTATGTTTGCTTGAGCTTGGAGAGGAGGAGAGAGCAAAGGAGAGATTGAAGGAGAGTGCAGATTTGTGAGAGCTTGGAGGAGAGAGCAAAGGAGAGCATGGAAGAGTGAGCAAAGAGGAGCTTGGAGGAGAGAACAAAGGCAACCATCTATCTCAAGTTTACATTCAAGTTTCAAGAGATAAAGAGGTAAGCCCAAACCCCAACTCTCTCATTTCCTTGGGTTAACTTTGTTTATGTTTTTGTCCTCCTCCCCTACTCTTTCCCATTCCTTCTTCTCCCTCATTTTATTGCAGGTTGTTCATCCAAAACTTGAGGAAAATGGTCTTCTTTTGGTTTTTCATTCCTTTTTTGGTTCTCATGGTGTTGACGGGGAGGAGGCATCAAAGGAAAGAAGAGGATAGTGGTGATTCTCATGATGATCATGACCCACAATATGAAGCTAATGAAGGGTTTGAACTTGAAGAGAAGGAAGAGGACAATGAAGAGGGCAAAAAAAATGGCAAATATGCATTGAGACCCTTGTGGGGATGTATGACAAAACTTGAGGATGGAAGAGGTGGTGGAACCACTAAATTTTAATGACCTCATAATTGCCATAAAGGAAAACCTTATATCGGTTCATATACCCGTGTGAAGAGGCATCTTTGTGGTGTAATGGAGAGTGATTACAATAAGGGGTCCATTGGGATCAATGTTTGCCCTAATATATCCATGGAAGAGAGACAAAAATACATAAAGATAGAGGAAGATGCACAAAAAAAGTATGGTAAAAAACAAAAGCGTCAATTCGATGACTCATCTCAATTTGGTGGCAACACATCTCCATCTCCTCATGGTTCTGGAACCTCTAGATCTAGAAGAACAATAGCAGATTTCCTTGATATTGGAGGTAGGGATGAGGTGGATGCAAAAGTGGTCCTGTTTCTCTATGCTTGTGGTATCCCATTCAATGTGTTTCGCTCCCCTTATTGGCATGATCTTGTCAAGGGAATCAGTGAAGCCCCCAAAGGATACAAGAGCCCCAACTATGAGAAAGCTAGAACTGTGTTACTCGACAGGGAAAAAAACAAAAATTCAAAGAGCTCTAACACCGTTTATAGATGAATGGGGGGGCTACGGGGTATCCATTGTATCAGATGGTTGGACAAATGCGAGAAACCAACATTTGATCAATGTTCTTGGTGTTTTTGCTACTAGTGCAATGTTTCTTGCAACACATGACTTCTCTTCAATCATTGCATCTTCTCAAAACATTTCAGATCTCCTCTTGAAAACAATTAATGATGTTGGTCCTTCTAATGTGATTCAAGTAATCACTGATAATGCTGCAAACTGTAAGGGAGCAGGTAAAATCATTGAGCGAGTTCATCCACACATCTTTTGGTCTGGGTGTTTGGTGCACACCTTGAACCTTTTGATGCATGATATTGTCAAGCATAGATAATGTGGATGGATTAATCAATTGTAAAAGTGAGGGAAGCAACTCATCAAATTTGTCACCGGGCATACAAGGGTCAATTACTTCTACAACACTCCTCACTCTAGGTTGCAAACACTAGATTTGCTAGCTATTACCTCACATTTAGGCGCCTATTGAAGGTGAGACAATCTTTGGGTGCTGTGGTGATGAGACTATGCATGGGATGAATTGAGCAGTGATAGAGAAGGTGCTAATGCAGTGAAGGAGACAGTTCTTGACAGTCAGTTTTGGTCATAGGTTCGGTATGTTTTGCAATTCACCAAGCCAATTTATCACATGATCAAGTTTGCAGATTCATATCAGCCAATCATTGGGGAGGTGTATGAGCAAATGGATAGCATGCTAGGGAAGATTAAAGACATGGTTGAGCCTAGAGATGTCAACCTCTATAATCAAATTCGTGTAGAGGTGGAAAAACAGTGGGAAATGTCAAATATTCCACTACATGCCTTAGCATATGTGCTAACACCTAAATACTATCATGCATCGTGGCATTCATCACAAGCACCTGGTGGTGGGACCAAGAAAAGACCACACCAATATCCAGAGGTTCAAGCAGGTTATATGAAAGCATTAGAAAAATTGGTCTCGGATGAGGAGTGTGACAACATAAGGAGACAATTGAGCCATTATATCCTTAGCAATGGTGCCTTTGGGACCAACTATGCAATTAGAGATCGAGGGAATCTGAGTTCTCTTGAGTGGTGGAACATGCATGGTGGTGCTACCCCACAATTGCTATGTTTGGCAACATGGGTGCTTTCACAGGTGGTGAACACTTCTTCTGCAGAGAGGTGTTGGAGCACCTACAGTTTCATCCATAGCGTCAAAAGAAACAGGTTGAATGTAGGCCGGACAAAGAGCTTGGTTTATGTTCATTACAACTTGCGATTGTTGTCCCTGAGGAAGCAAAGATGGATAAAAACTTGAAGCGTTGGGACAACAATCCAGAGGAGGATAATTTGGAGGACGAAGTATTGCTTTTAGAGCATTTGGAGAATGATCGTTTGGATGATGATGATTGTATTGAGTTGCGACCCCCATCCACTGTTGTGTTCCTCGTTTCTAGGAATCCAGCTACAACACTAGGGGCTTCATCTTCACTTTCGCCACAATCGTTTACATCTACTTCTGCACAGTGTCATCCTTCTCAGGAGGCTCCACTACCAACACAAGGAGGCCCACGCAGCAATCGTGGTGGTGGAAGGAGGCTGGTGCGGTTTCTCCTTTTTCATTACTTTATATGTCATTACTCTACATAATATAGAATCTAGATGATAGATTCATAGTATTTAGCAACTAGCTTAGTTCAAATTTTCTTGTTTTGGACCTTTCGGTCTTCATACCTCAGTTACCAGTATAGATGGCCTATTTTGTAAACATAAGTATTTGGTCATGACTCATGTTGTTGTACAGTTGTTGTATAACTGATTTCATTTCGTAAGTTTATGGTCTACTTTCTATTATATCAAAATGGCTTAAAAATTTGTATGTTGGTTTGTAAGTTTGTAATTGCCATAATCTAGATGGTTGATGCTTGAGCCTTGAAATTTGAATTTTGAATGATTAATCTTTGATGTACTATGGTCCATGGATGATATTTCTATCTATATTAATGTACAAATGTGCATGTTTTCATAACATCATATATTCTGCAGCTAATTTGTCTTCCTGCATGTTTTTTTTTTGAATATAAATGCAATATATATATATATATATATATATATATATATATATATATATAAACACTCCCAAGACGCTCCGCTCCCAAGGATTTTTGGAAAATGACGCTCCCGACGCTCTGACTCTCTAAAACGCTCCCGCTCCGTGCAACATTGTGTCGAATCTCTAACTCCATTAATTGAAGTATTGAATCTCTATTAGCTGCACTGCTCATCTTCTTAAAGTCTTAGTGACAAATTTTAACTGCACTGCTCATCTTCTTAAAGTCTTTCACAAGTAGCTATATGCTTTTGCATAGTAATATCATACATATGACGATTATTGTTACTTTCCCACTATKATTTCCCTTAAAATGTATTCCATATCACTTGGTAAATCTAGAGAACAATTTCTTAAAATGTAGTCTATATCACTTTTTTTTTCCTTGKAAAAAAATCACAACTTCTTATCCATAATGGAGAAAAGAGTTTACATTCTGTAGATGCTACAATAACATTTCAGGGAAGATGAATCGCCCTACATCTGATAGAATAACATAAGAATAAACAAGCATGCATCGWCTAATTTAAAGGTAGAKMAAAAATGAAAGGAAAGCTGGGCAAAAACTAAGTTTGAAAGTGTTAGAAACCTAATCCRCTTAGGGTTACGATATTCCTCATTTGACATAATGTGAAAGGTCAAGTGACTATAACARTGGTCAAGAGTCCAACAGACGTATTGGAATACAAATCCAAACGTCAACATCATGACTTATACTTGTATCATATTGATGAATAATATGCATTCACGCTTATTCTTATTTTTGTGTGTCCAACAGTGGTATCAAAGCACCTTAGTTCTTAGTCCTCATTTAATCTATGGTAGTTATCCATAGTTGAGTGTTTCCCTTCCTCTCGGGTGAAACACATCTGACCTCTACCTTCCAGTCTGTACGTCCATCTGTTGCCTTCCAGTCTGCCTGCCACTTGTCTTGGCACACATTTATTTTTTATGTTTCTGTTTGCTAGGGTTTCTGTCCAGAAACGCGTTTGTTATCCATTTTGCAATTGAGAGTTTGCTTTACTTAACATCATTTGCGCCCTCATCTTTGCTATCGTTAGGTCATCTTTGTTGTGTGCAACCATTAGTCTGCCAATTTGCTATTAGGGTTTTTTGCACCTCTCTTTTTCATCTCCACAAAACCCTAATTTGACAGTTGTTGTATGATTTTCACAACATTCTCAGCGCATTCCTTCTTCGTGCAACTTTCTCTATGCAAAACCCTAGCTCTCGGGCCTGTGGGCATCGATTTTCTTTGAGTTTGAATTCGATTGGGGGAGGTTAACTTGCCACTCAACCAACTCCTTCTAAATCTTGTTGCAAGCTATCTTCTTCAAATCCTACGCGAGCTCTAATGGCGCTGTCGTTAGGGACCTAACCTCCCTAACCCCTCACGTAGATAGAATAGTATATTTTCGATGTAATAAAGACCAATATTAGTTAATAAGGCCTATTTAATAAATGTGAACAAGTCAATGTAAGAAGACCTAATAGAAGCTTGCGCTTTAAAAAGATCTTCCTCTAGAATGTTCTTTAGAAGATATAATTAGTATAAATAAAAGTAGGAGGCATGAGAAAACCTTGTCTTGAGATTTATTGTAATAGAGCGTTGCTTTGCTGGAGGTTGCCCCCTCAAAGACGCAAGTGAACATTGCTTTCTTTCAATAAAGGTATTATTGCCGGTATTGCTATTCTCATTATTTTATTGTTTCGCTTGTATTTGTTGAATATTATTGTTTTTGCTTATTACATTACATCTGGTACCTTACAAGTGGTATCAAAGCACTTTCCTCTGTGGAAACTGTGGGTATTTTTTTTCTAGGGTAGAGATGTGTACTGCCGACATCTTTAAAGCACAAAGATCTGTCGTTCAGTGGGTAAAATTGTGGTGGGGAAGACTACAAGCAGGAAATACAGACAATTTCACTGGGTTACTTAGAAATAAATGTTTCCCCTTGTTGGAAACCTTTGTAATACTTGTTGGTACCCTTCGAGTAGTATCGCATTAGACATAGTCTGTACACGACCGTCACTCCCATGTACTGTTAGGTATATCGGGAGTCCCCTAGGTCTCCTGAAACCAACCCTGATCAATCGATTGATTGCCTAACTGCTATAGTGACACCGAGAACAACACTCGGGATGATACTCTCTAGTACCTGGGTAATTGGGTAGTACGACTAAGGTTACAATCGAGCCTCCTTAGTTGGTGCCCTGAGATATTGGGCCGAGTACTACAGTTCGACCTCGTAGGTATATTAGAGAGCTATAGCACATGGCAAACCCTTGTCTGTAGGAACCTTGAAAACCCTAACCCTTGGGAAAGGAATCGAACAAAAACGAAATAGATGAGCTATATTGTCGTGCAACCTGGCCTCCTAAATTTCGGTTGTGACATTCCTACGCAAGTTTTTCCTATTAACAATTTGGGCAAGCTATCACTGTAGTATTCTTCATGTTGTAGTATAACTTTGAAGTATAGTGGTCCCGTCGATACCCTTATTTGGGATCTATTCCCTTGGATTCCTCTATTTGTCCTAATCGCCGTGGTACCTATCATTTTTAAGACTTTTTTTCAATGGACCTGACTCCCTTTCCAACATCCTTATTTGGGATCTATCCTGTTGGATTTCTCTCTTCACTTTGATCGTTGTGGTACCTATCACTTCTAAGCCTTTTTTTTTTTTCGTGGACCCACCCACTCTTCTCGACACCCTTATTTGACACCCATCCCATTGCATTCCTCTTTTTGACCCGATTGCTGTAATATATATCATTTCTCCTCCTTTTTTTGTGGACCCACTTCCTCTTCCTGACACCCCTCATTCTTAAATGGCCAACACCTCAACCAAGAACTCCTTCACCTGCAAGCTGAATCCAAACAATGCACGGAGAACATCCAGAGAATGACTTCTGACCTTGCTTCCACCAATTCCAAATTGGCAACCTTCCAGGCCGAAGTTAAGGGCGAATTAACCTCCATCAACTCCGCTCTCAACCAATTGTTAAACCAGTTCCAGGGCTCTCTCTCCTCTGAACAACCTTCACACTATGAATGTGAGGATTCTTCCCATAATATGGCCTTTCATTCCAACTCCCTTCATCGTGACCCTTGCCTTCCCAGAGTGGAGGTGAAAAAATTTGATGGCTTGGATCCCATAGGTTGGGTCACTCAAATGGAACATTATTTCTCCTTGCATGGCATTACTGATGAGATGGACAAACTTTGTTATGGTGTCCTCTATCTGGATCTTGAATGTTGTCAATGGTGGCAATGGTGTAGAAAGCCATGCCAAGGGTATGTTGCTTGGACACAATTTGTTGCAGAGCTTTATGAACGCTTTGACATTGACACCCACTATTTAGGTCGTTTGACCAAGTTGAAACAATTTGGCACAGTGGAAGATTTTATATCCGCCTTTGAGCACTTGACTTTCAGAACGGAGGGCATGTCATATGCCTTCTTTAGGGAATGTTTTATCAGTGGCCTCAAGGATGAAATCCACACCCAGGTCTTAATGGCTTGCCCTCAAACTTGGTTGGAAGCTACTTAACGAGCCAAGGAAGCCCAATTGGTTGTCTCTACCCAAAACAAAAAACCCTCCTTTATTCCTTGCACTCGACCCACCAATCCTTCCCTTCTTGCTACTCCTCTCAAGATCCAAAAATTAACTCGGGTAGAAATGGCTGAATGACAACTTAAGGGTCTTTGCTATAATTGTGATGACAAATATTTTTTGGAGCACAAGTGTAAGGAACACAAGCTTTTTATGGCCATTTTTGAGGATGTTGTTGACAAGTAGGCCGAAGTTTCCCCCATGAATACCTACCCCCAAAAGATGATCCTACTCCACCCTCTCATCCACTAGAAGTTGACCCGCTGATTTCGCTGCATGCCCTCACTGGCTTCTCTGTTCCCCAAACCCTTAAGCTCATTGGCTACATTAAGCACATGAAGGTCATAATCCTCATTGACATTGGCAACACCCATAATTTTATTCATCGTTGCATTGCCTAGGGAATCAATTGTTATATTCGTGCAGTCAACAATTTTCAAATCATGATTACCAATGGTCGTTCCATGAAGTGTGGCGGGCGTTGTGAAAATGTGCGCCTACAAATTGGTCAGTACCACCTGAAATCTCATATGTTTGCTATCGACATGGGCGGTTGTGACATTGTGCTCAGTGCTGAATGGTTATGCACTCTGGGACCCATCCTCATGGATTTTAAGGAATTAACCATGCAATTCCAACAGGAGGGACAATAGTACAAGTTCCAAGGCATCACAATAGGCTCCCCCGAGATCATTAGTTCCCATCGAATGGAAAAGCTCCTCAAAAAATGTCATCCGAGAATTATTGCCCAACTCCATTCCATTCAAGCAGTTGAGACACCCTCTGTGCATCTTGATCTCCAATCTATCCTATCCAAACACTAACCTGTTTTTGTCACTCCCCATGGAATTCCCCCTTCCCGTGGTGTTCATGATCATTCCATCCCTCTCATCCCGGGCAACCTTCCTCCCAATGTTCGCCCTTATTATCATCCCTTTACCCATATGAATGAAATTGAGAAAATTGTTCAAGAATTGCTCGAAGCGGGTGTTATCCGTCCTAGTACCGGCCTCTATTCTTCTCCTGTGGTTATGGTACTCAAGAAAGAAGGCACTTGGCGCATGTGCCCCGACTTTCGCGCCCTCAACAAACTCACCATCAAAGACAAATTTTCCATTTCTGTCATTGATGGCCTGTTGGATGAATTGAGCCGTGCTCAGTTCTTTACTAAACTTGATCTCCGTTCTCTCTACCACAAGATACGTATGAAAGAGGAAGACATTCCCAAGGTTGCATTTAGAACTCATGAGGGTCACTATGAGTTCTTGGTCACGCCTTTTGGCCAGTGTAATGCTCCCTCCAATTTCCAAAGTCTCATGAATCATGTATTCTGTCCTTTCCTCCGTCATTTTGTCTTTGTTTTCTTTGATGATATTCTCATCTATAGTAAAACTTGGCAAGCCCATCTAGCCCATGTGGATCAAGTTCAAGTTCTCCATCTACTCTCTCAGCACAGACTTTTTCTCAAACAGTCTAAATGTGCCTTTGGAGTCTCAGAAGTGGAGTACCTGGGTCATATTGTCGACAAGGATGGTGTTTGGATGGATCCTAGGAAAATTGAAGCTATGGAGGATTAGCCTCGCCCTAAAACTCTAAAGAGATTGCGTGATTTTTTGGGTTTAACGGGCTATTATCGCAAGTTTGTTCAGAATTATGGCAAAATTGCAGCACCTCTTAGTGCTCTCCTTAAAAAGAATGCTTTGACTTGGACTTCAGCCGTTGATCAATCCTTCCACGCCTTGAAAGAGGCTATGTGCACGACTCCTATCCCGACACTTCCAAACTTCACTAAGACTTTTGTCAGGGAATTGGGTTAGTCCTCATGCAAAATGGCAGGCCTTTGGCTTTCACTAGAAAACAATTCTTGGACCGACATTTCGGCCAATCAATTTATGAAAATGAAATAATGGCTATTCTACATGCCGTGGATCTCTAGTGTGCTTATCTATTGGGGCAACGCTTCCAAATTAAAACTGATCATCAAAGCCTCAAGTATTTTTTGGAACAACGAATTTCATCCTCACGGCAACAAAAATGGGTGAGCAAGCTATTTGGATATGATTATGAGATAATTTACAAGAAGGAAAAGAAAATGTGGTTGTTGATGCTCTTTCTAGGAAGTATGAAGAAGGGTCCCTCTTTTCCTTCTCTTTCATTGTACCAAATTGGCTCCAAGCTGTTCGCTAGGAATGGCTGCAAGACCCCAAACTTTCTCGCCTGATCCAACAATTGCAACACCATTCTCAAGCCTCTCTAGGGTACTCTTGGCACAATGACAAGCTTCGCTACAAAGGCCGTTTGTATTTAAGCAAACAATCACTATTTAAATCCACAATGCTTTTTGAGCTTCATGCTTCACCCACAACTGGGCATTCCGGGTTTACCAAAACCTATGAATGGGTCAAATGTTCTTTTTTCTAGGTTGGTATGAAACATGACGTCTGCACCTTTGTGGCGGAATGTGATACCTGTCAATGCAATAAGGGAGAAACAACCAAAGCTCCAGGCATGCTCCAACCGCTTCCAATTCCTCCTGCTATTTGGAGGGATATTTCTATGGATTTCATTGTTGGCCTCCCTAAATCGGGCAATAAGTTCGTCATCATGGTGGTAGTCGATCGCCTTTCCAAATATGCTCATTTCGATGCTCTTCAACACCCATTCTCTGCATCCACAGTGGCTCAAATTTTTATGGATAATTTATTCAAAATTCATGGCATGCCTCATTCTATTGTCTCTGACTGAGATCCCACTTTCACCAACAATTTTTGGCAAGAATTGTTTAGGCTCCAGGGAACCCAATTGCATCTTAGCACCGTCTATCATCCCCAGACTAATGGTGAAACTAAAGTTGTCAACAAGTGTTTGGAAACATATTTGAGGTGTTTTGCATCTGATCGACAAAATCAGTGGCTCAGTGGTTACCTCTCGTTGAATGGTGGTACAACACATCTAACCGTATTGCTATGCAGATGACTCCTTTTGAAGCAGTCTATGGGAAAAAGTCACTGTTGGTTCTCTCATACATGCCAAGTGTCTCCAAGGTTCAGGAGGTTGACAACACTCTCACAGTCCGAGCAGCCATTCTCCATACCCTCAAAGAAAATTTGGTCATGGCTTAGAATCGTATGAAGCAACAAGTAGATCAAGGTCGTTCTGAACGTCAATTTGCTAAAGGTGACCGGGTGTTTCTTCGTCTGCAACCTTATAAACAGACTTCACTCAAAGCTGAACACTGTCAGAACCTTACTCCCAAATTTTATGGTCCTTATACAATTCTCAAGCAAGTGGGGCCTGTGGCCTACCAGTTAGCTCTGCCCAGTCATTCTAAGCTCTATCCTGTTTTTCATGTCTCATGCTTAAAGAAAGTGATTGGAACTAAGTGCCACTCTCAAACCAGTCTCCCTGAGTTGGATGAAGAAGGTTCGATTTGGTTGCAGCCAGAGGCAGTCTTGGACCAACAAAAGCGTCGTCTCTGTTAGCGAACCATCAAGGAAGTGTTAGTTTAGTGGAAAGATACAATGCTAGAAGATGCCACCTAGGAGTTGACCACCATTTCGCAACCATTTCCACGTCTCAAGCCTCGAGGACGAGGCTGCTCTTCAAGGGGGAGGGCATGTTAAGGACCTAGCCTCTCTAGCCCCTCACGTAGATAGAATAATATATTTTCCATGTAATAAAGGCCGATATTAGTTAATAAGGCCTATTTAATAAATGTGAACAAGTCAATGTAAGAAGACCTAATATAAGCTTCTGCTTCTAGAAAGATCTTTCTCTAGAATGTTCTTTAGAAGATAGAATTAGTATAAATAAGAGTAGGAGGCATGAGAAAGCCTTGTCTTGAGAATTATTGTAATAGAGCGTTGCTTTGTTGGAGGTTGCCCCCTCGAAGAGACAAGTGAACATTGCTTTTTTTCAATAAAGGTATTATTGCTGGTATTGCTATTCTCATTATTCTGCTGTTCCACTAGTATTTGTTGAATTTTATTGTTTCTGCACATTGCATTACCTTTGGTACCTTATAGTCGTCCTCACACAGGAACGCGAATTATAATGCCCCTCGTCCCTGGTAACTGAGCCGACCTTCATTGCTCAAACATCACACCCAATCGACTACTCTTTGCGATTGCACCTCCCACGCCCCTCAACTTAATGCCTTGATATTCCCCTCGGCTCTTCCTTGCGAACAACACTCTCTCATGCCCTAAAACGAGGACCAAAATGTGACTCTTTGATATCATTCCAGATATCTCCCATGCCCATTGATCCATGCCACGTCCTGGTTTTAACCGAAGTTGTACACATGTTGGATACTCTCCTGAGGGCTCAGAGCATAATTCTTGGATGCCACCGTTGTTTATGTCGACATTTAGTCCATCAAATACGCTCTCATAGCAAATGCATCTGAATATTGATTCGAACACTCGCTGTAAACTTGTTGTGGATATGGTGGTTTTCCTTACTATTATTATGATAAATTGTGGTGCGCTGAGACAGGTGTAGTTAACTTGAGAATTGTTACAACAAGTTGCTTGCAGGAGACACTTGATGCCATACACGCCTGTGGAGGAACATGGGTTCGCCTGTGTAGACTAGTTCGACAAATTACGACATTGACCATCGTAGGGTTACACAGTCGATACCCGGGGATTCCGTCATTGTTTTAATAAGGTTTTTCTGAGTTTAATGATGGACTATCAATGCTGGAGCAAACATGACAATCGGTTAATGAAGAGAGAACATGGCGATTTGTTATGTTGATGATTGATACACCCTAATTTGAGCAAGCTTGAAAGGATGGAAGAGGACTTTGTTTTATGATTGGGACTGAGGTGGTAAGAAGTCTATAGGTCGTGGGTATCAGAGTGCATCAAATGCACGAATGTTGTTGTTTATTGGATGCCCAGTTTTGGTCCCACAAGAGGTTTGTAGAGTGTGCAAACGTGGTGAGAAAGCGAACAAATTTCTTCCAAACCGCACTTCAGAAGAAAAATTTTCGTATAGTTGGAGAAGTCGAACATATTTCTCTACTAAAACAAATTGTTGAGTCCATTGATCTCTTCGCAACAACAATTCCTATAGCACAAAGAACATAGAGAACAAATTACACACCAATCACCTAACACGCCATTTCAATGATTTGAAAGATGCAGAAATCATGCTGCTCGGGACAACAAGAAGAATCTCACTCTCTCAACAACGATATACTTGCAAATAGTTTTATTATAAGTCATTGTAAACGGGTGCATTTTCGGTAGAAGCGAACACCCCTCATTTGCTGAGTCTGCATTGTAAATTCTGATTGTCAAAGGGTGGAGTTGCAAGAAACCCTGTAAGTTCTGAGCTATGGCTTAAGTTGAGGAACTGCTAGAGTTATTGAACACTCTAATCCTTGCTTCTGTAGACAATACAGTCACCAATACCACTGACAAGGCAACTCCGCAGTCTATTGTAACTTACTTACAAGTTACGCAAGCCAAAGCAACACTGCTGCAAACTCATACTCGACTTCTTCACAATGCCCTTGAGCGAAAGAATCTTTGACAACATTCTAAACTTGTCCTTGTTTAGAACCCTATTTTTTAAGATGATGATGCTGATTCAGACCAACAACCAATGCAGGAGAAACTCAATGAGCCAACTCCAGATTCAAGTAGATATGAAGATCAACTTCCTCTTTCAAAGCCAATCATCAGACCTTGGGAAGAAATCAGGCACAACAAGCACATAACAAGTATTGGATATGAAAAGGATGTCACCTTTCATATTCCAGATTATACCAAACCGATCCAGTTCTAGAGTTATGGACTGCTACAAGAAAGTTCACATTCACCTGCTCTAGTTCAGGGGCAGATTCGGAAATGCCAACACTATCAACGAGTTGGCCACGTTGAAGATCAGTGCTTCGATCTTCATCCTTGCGAGCATTGTTGAAAGCACAATCATCCTTCAGATAGGTGTTCCAAATGCAAGACAATTGCAAGAGTAAAGAACCACTATGGGTGGATGACTTCTTGGCGATGGTCATCAATAGTCAAGAAGATATCTCAATCATACCGTAGAATTCATTCTCAGGTATTGACGCGTCTTTGCAGTGAAAGGATTTGCATCTTCTCACCTTGTACCTGATAGGGGGGAACAACATTAGCGATTGACAATCAGGCTTCAAGTTTCGAAGTCCCATCAATCGAGCAATATAAAGTGAGCATAACAAGTGAGTGTGATTGGTTTGTGGTTTTCCTTAAACCTCCACTTAGTAGAAGACTTTCAACTTCTGCAACAAAACAGTTTATGGTCATTTTTAAACCTTTATTCGAGAGCACTTCGAATTAGTAGAAGACATTAGCTTCCAGCTTCTAGCTAACTTAGGAAATTTTCCGGGAACCATTGAGCCTAGAGCAGGGTTCCAGAGTTTGTGGTCATCCTTAAACCACCAGATTGGTTTGTGGTCTTCTTTAAACCACCATTACCATTTGGATTGTGGTCATCCCAAAACCACCAGATTCAGAGAGCACATTCAGCCATCAGCAACTGCACACTTTCAGATTTCAGTTGTCCACTTTCAGATATTAGCTCTCACCTTGGACTCACATACACCCCTTCGGATTACGGGGGGGGAATGTTAGAAACCTAATCCGCTTAGGGTTATGGTATTCCTCACTTGACAGAATGTGAAAGGTCAAGTGACTGTAACGGTCATCGAGAGTCCAGGAGACGTCTTGGAATACGAATCCAAATGTCAACATCATGTACTTATACTTGTATCATATTGATGAATAATATGCATTCACACTTTTTCTTATTTTTGTGTGTCCAACAGAAAGAAATCCTTATTCCTTATCTTCTTTCCTTTTTCTTCTTGACCTCAATCCACCCCCCTAAAGGTGGTTCCACAGAGACAATCTGTAAATTCAGAAACTGGAATTCCGCATTTCTTTGTAGACACTGCTCCTTATCAGAGCCAGAGTTTTCAGATTTATAAGATCTCTTCATTCCTCCTGATGCAACATCCTTAACTGCTTCCATCCCCGAAAGGGATATAACTGTATTTTGGATATTCTCTCTAGCCTCCTTGGGAATATTTTTTCCTCATTCAGCACTTCTGGACAGGAAGGATTGATCTTCTCTGAATCTGCTGTTTTCTGTAATTCTTCATCCTGATCTCCTTCATCATCAGGCTTCAATTGCTTAGGAATTTGCCAACTTTTTGGTTTTGGTTTTGGTATGGGCACTTTTTTCCTTGGAGGATGGACCCGTGCATGGGGACAAGTGTCATTTAGGTGATCTGTTTGTTGACAGATTTGACATCGGAAAGCTGTATTCTCATAATCCAGTACCTGAATCCATCTAAAATTTTCCTGCTTGAGAATCATTTTGTCCGAAAGGCCCTTTCTAAGGTCTATCTGAGCACAGATATGAGCATAAGTACACAAACCCGCTTAAGCTCTCAAATCCGTTTTTATATAGCTGCACAAAGTATTTCCAATATCCTCAAATACTGATAGATGCCAGAAATGTAATGGCAGGTTTGGAAGTCGAACCCAGTCTGGTGCTCTAGTGACTGTCAAAGTGTTAGGGTCAAAATCTGGAAACCATGGAGTAATAAAAGGTCCCGCTCTATCTCAAAACCGGGGACCTTCTTCAAACACCTTCTGATAATCAGCAATATTGTAAAACAGAACAATAAAGAAACCTTTAGAATATAGAGATAGCTCATAATTATTTGTCCAGGTCAAGTGGATCCACTGATACAATTCTGAAGGAGGCCAGCACCCATTAAATCTACACATTATCACTCCAGATTTAAATATTGAATAGAAATTTGTGACCTGGAGCCCTGAGATCTCTACCAATGGCACCTCTTGTCATTTCTCCACAATATATGCACTAGGTATGGAAGGTACTGGAGCAGGAGTGGGAGATTTGTTTCGGACCACATTCTCAAAAGAAGGTTTGGAGGATGAAGACATGCCTTTGCCCACCACTCCCCCATGCATGTGTAAAACCATAAAAAGAGAGTTGAATTCTTACAAATTCTATATTCTGATATCAGAGCCTGATCCTCAATTTGTTTCCCTTCAAACAGAAGCCTCTGCTGATCTGCCAGAATCCTCTGTGGGTGCTCCAGCTTTACTTTTTATATCAGGCACAGTATCTCGAGAATGCACCCACAGCATCAAAGTTTTGCATAAGAGTGATTTAATCATGATTTGAAAGCGTGCTTTGCAAGTATGCATTTCTCCGAGGCAGACATCATCAGATTAAAGTTGAAACAGGGTCTACATTAAACAAATGTCAAATAGGCC